>CABFOV010008338.1:0-10670 GCA_902141375.1 Timema poppense
GGCTTAATCTAAGGTGTAAAGGTGGGTAGGGTAGTTCCAAAGTAATTTCACCCACATTCCCGCGGAGAAAGGATGAGGATGGGAAAATAACACGCGTAAAAACACCCTCAGAGCACTTGGTCAAGATTCAAACCTCAACATCCCCGTCAATGGCGATCCGGTCTATTGCCAAACCTTCATTCGCGTGACTGCCAACATTAACATAACTGTTTATATCTTACACGTAGGTCCGATCCTTATCCTATTGCAAATTGAGCTGAACTGATCATCAGTAAGGTTAGAAAATTGGGTTTCCTTTTTTTTACTAAACCCTTTTTTTTTATCACCATGTCTTACTACCTGTTAAGGCTACATGCATGATAATTAGCCTACTCTTAATGGCTTAAAAATGAGGAAGGAAGCATTTTAGAGGTAATCCGCCTTTATTTGCGTAGAGGGAGAGTGTGAAACTATTTAGGGAAAACCACCCTTAATACACCTGACCGGGATTCGAACCTTAATCTCCCTTTCATCAGCAGGCCAGTATTAAGGCTGATTCTCACAGAACGCTAAGCTATACTCCATTCACGGTAGGAATTACTCTCTGAAAGGTCTTTTTTCCTACCAAGATCCTACTATATAATAGATTTCTGGTAGGGAAAAAGGCCTTTCAGAAAACAATTCCTATGGTGAACGGACTTTATGCCTTGCTACGCCACGCTATGTTTTTTCCAATTGCTGCCCGGGCAATTTTTCCATCTCCCATCTTGAACCATCTTACGTTGCGCATGCGCATAACGCAACTTGGGATCCGTGTTGAACTGACTTATTGCTGGTTTGGTGAAAATAACTAAATAAGTGTTGGAAGTTTTGTTTTCAGTTTGTTTCGCGTGTATTTAAGTAATATTATATTTAATAAATGATTTTATATTAAAACGTAAGCGTTAATTGAATAAGTCAAATCTCCACCTCTTAAATTTTATTCATCTTCCAAATCAACTGCTGACCTCAGCATATTTTCTTCCTCAGAACTATCATCTGAACCCCAACAAAACATTTTGGAGAAAGCCATCATAACTAAACTTCACTGGAGCAGACCGGAGAAAAACAACACTGAATTTTGGAGTGAAAGGAGGGACCGTGGCTTAACTTAACTTAGCATTCTGCATGCATCGGCCTTAACACGAGAGTGACGCCCTCACTCTCGTGATAGATTAGACTGACGATATTTGGGAGAACAGATTTTGAATCCCGGTTAGTTGCATTTAGGATGGTTTATCTTACATTGTTTCTTGCGTTCCCCCTAGGCAAATGCGGGTACACACACTATAAATTCAACCTTCCTTATTCCTAGTACACTAGAGTCATCAATACACATGTGTATAACTGAACGGGTAGTAAGATGAGCTGCTTGGTAAAAAACCGAAGTAAACATGAATATTTTAAAACTTTAACCATACTGACGTTTTTTATTGAAATTCTATATTATTTTTAATATTTTTTTTTCCTTTTTAGATGAATGATTCTTATCGCTTTAGCACAAGATATCTACACGCTCAAAAATGGCCGCATGAATGTGGTTGCAGGGTTCTCAGAGTTGTCCAGAGAATCTGGTTATTAATCTGATAATCCTTGGAACCAGATACCGGGGATTTAAACAGCGGTCTGTGAGGTATGTTAAAACAAAAGTGGTCTATGAAGCAGTTCTATATAGAAACCAGTTTGGTTTTCTTTGGCGCATTAAAATATGCTTATCACATTATAACAGTGAAAATGTTAAATGATAGATTTGGAGATAAAGAGTTAAATAAACATTATTATTATATTATTATTATTATTATTATTATTATTATTATTACTAGCACCACGTCTTACTACCCGTTCGGGTTATATGCACTTACGCTAATGTGTAATGGTAAGGTGATTGCGAGATGAAATGGAGGAACTACAGTTTAATGTAAGATCCGAACCACGGTGGAGGCCTGGCATTCCACATATTCACAAGTTGTGATTAATACATTTCTTGTCAGAGATGAAGGAAGGGTTTGGTAATCAGATAAATCTGTGCCTGAACCGAGGAATGAATAATATTATCTTAAAATTAAGCTATAATGTGTATTACAAATCTATTATTCTTGTAACAAACAACACTTTATAGTAAAGTGATAGAGCAGTTTATAAATCAATGTATTTTCTAAATTCAATCTAAGTAATTACATCTGTTCTTCAGCATTGGCAACGTATCAATATAATAAATCAGGACTAGATTTTGTTTTTCAAGGTAAACCTGTGGTTAAGAGAAAGATTGAAATATCAAACAACCTTAAGTGTTGACTTGGTGTCTGCATTTCTAGTTTAGGTAAGTCTAGTAATCGGCAGATGCTCAACAATTCTTTGGACTAAAATGTGTGATTGTTATTGAAGTACTATTACCTTAGATGCACTAACCAACCCAAAGACTAGAGGTAAATTATCGCGATTGAAATGGTCACGTGTTGGTCTCGAGTGCTATCGGAGAAGCGGTAAGCCGAGGGGCTAAAATGACTTGAATGGGTGCGTTGTGTTCAGCGAACAAAGATTGCGATCTAGTTTATTATTCAAGTTTGATGGTAAAAATTAAAATAATAATAATAATATAAATTATAATAAAAGCAATATTTCAACGGTAGGATTAATTTAAAATGCATATAATCAAGCACAAACAAAAATTTGCCGTTGCTTCCATTTACAATTTGTGAAGGCCATTTTGTCTTTAATAAACACGTGTGGGTATTTAGGCTTATTTTAATTTGATTCAAAACTGAGAATTTCTTAATTATCACAAAAGAAATAGCTAACACAAATACACAAAATCATTTTGAATAATACTACAGCAAATAACTGTAAATAAAAGTGGGATAAGCAAAAAGTATTTCCTAATGATAAGATATCCTAATCTTATTTTGTAACTAATATTTGGTGTGAATTATAAAATGATCTACAGTAGCCCCAAGGCTTCTATGGTGCTGACTGACAGCTCACAGCTGACTTCTGACAGTGGACATTTAGGTATATACCTAAATGTTGACTGTCAGAAGTGACAGCTGCTAAACACATGTTTTTGCAGATCATATGGTTCGGCGTAGGGTACGTAATTTGGTCTGGTAACTTTTTAAAGCTGTCAACTGTCAACTGTGAGCTGTCGGTCAGCACCAAAGAAGCCATAGGGCTACTGTAAATAATAATTCACAATGAAACCTTACTTGTTAAAATCTATCATAAGGTTTTTTTTCGCTGTTTTAAAATTGCTGAGCAATTCTCAGCTCATTGGTTGAAACAGAGCTACTTACTTAGAACTGGAGTTTGGTATCATCCAGGACATAAACACTCGTGACCAGTCTCAATACCAAGAGCGTGAAAATGCCTTGGTCATAAACATAGATACAGACTCATTCGCTAGAACTATCATATATAAAAGCATGAGAAACATGTTAGTTTGATATATATCTTCCCTACCCCCACCACTTTTCTTTATATATGTGTGTGTGTGTATATATATACATATACAAGACGTTTTCAGCTTGGTCATGGATGCAGCCCTGTCTGAATACATGTTTCAATTAAATTAAACACAGTCACAAAACGACGCCCGGCTTCAGGAATCAAACCCGAGACCTTTGGTGCCAGTGCTCTACCAGTGAGTTATCCAAGGACCATCTAGGGCTCAGGGTCATTCTTCCATCGTAACTTAAGGCGGAGTCTATGATGAACGTGCGGATTCACGTATTGTACAAGTAACAGCATAAAGCCGATCCTGAATCTCCGGCGAGACTAATCCAACGAGAGTTCTAGGCGTCGATGGATTCACATACCCATCAAATACCGCCTTTTAGTATGAGCTAAGAACTATCTAGAGCAGTGGAAGATTCGTATAGCTCAGTGGTGGAACAATGGCCCGCTTAGCCAAAGCTCCCGGGTTTGAATTCCACGTCCAGGTGCCATTCTGCAACTATATTTAATTTAAATGATAGATGAGATGATATAATATTTAACAAATACACACTAAATAAACAAGTATCTATATTTTGGAGTAGTTAATTGAACCAAGCAGCCGGTAGGCAGGAGCCAACAATCATCCTACTCCTTCCCTCGTCTTTGCTTAGAGTGTAAAGAAGGATCCTGAAGGACGTACCTTGCTCGCACTCGTCGATGTCCTCGCTGCAGTCGACGCCCTTGTAGCCGCTGGCGCAAGAGCACGTGTAAGAGCCGTTGATGGGGCTGGTGTCGCAGATGGCGTCGGCGTGGCACGGGTTGGAGGTGCACGCGTCGTCCAGGTGACACAGGAGACCTGGAAGAAGAGAGTCGTCTCACTTGATCTGGTTCACGACCAAACATAGGGCAGCAAAATAATGGAGGAGGGCTCAACCTTCCTAAACAACCCTCATACCCTTTCCAAAAATATGATTGGTAATGAAGTTTTGAAGTTCTCCTTAATGCCTAGGATAGTAAAGTCAGATTTAATGAGGAATAAATGCGCTTCGGGTGGTTGAATGGTTTAAGGAGTCAATCTCACCACAGCCACTTCTTAAAGTTCAACCGTCCTTATCCCTAACAGACTAATGTTGTTAGTTAGTTCATATGCATTAAACCTTAAGAGATATTAGAACGTGGTGCTAATAAAAAAATAGGAAGACCCTGACCTGATAGGTGTAAAATCTACTAGATCTACTTTCACTTATTCATACGTCAAGCTATGTTATCTACGGCTGTCACTTTTGATAGATGTTATCAATACATGTAAAATTGAATTAATTAATAGGTCTATGTTAAAATGTTTTCAATGTTGAATGAAAAAAATATTTATGGTGATATTTTATAAAAGATTCTTCGTATGAAAATTGTACTGTATCTTATTGGCGTCTCCTAAATTTATTGACGCCTACAATTTCAATGGCTCTCTTTTTTATTACTTCAAATCGCATCAAGAGGGGGGCTTCTCCCGTAGTAGTCTAACCTGGGTATGGACCTGAGACAAGACACAAGTGTAAGTTGACCAAAACTGCCTGTGTAGAATATTAACACATCGAAACAGCCAAGGCTAATGTTAGAGGCGTCACCCTTTTTACACCCCCGTTTCTCCGAGGACCATCTCAAGTTTTGCAGTCGTAGTCCACTTCCTCATGTGAGTTGAAAGAGCGCTTTCTCTTTAGATGGACAAGTGGTCCGTCGACTGAAAACCAGAGAACCAGTTTACTACCTCAATTTATTTTATTTATTCATCAGTCATTACTTTGGAATTAGTGTACGGTAGCTTAGTTATGCATATTACCCTCGTTTTTGTTTAAATAAACCAAGAGAATATAATTTTTTCTAACTGTGGCGACGTAGACATGCGAATATGGCAAATTTTTCCAAAGGGGGCTTGAAGGTGGGGAGGTAGGCCTACTCATTTGTTTTATATCTTATCGGTTTGTTTGGTTTAATCTGTTATTATGGTGGATGTGAAATCAGACACACTCCCGTTTTGGCCACACCTGTAGGCAAACCCTTTTTTTATTTTGAAGTTAAATAAAATAAAAAAGCATAAGATGAGAAGCTTGAGGATGACTTTCAAGAAATTATAAACTCCATCTGTTTGCATTCTATTAACTGAAGTTTGTTCAGTGTGAATCAAGATTTTAGATATTGGTTTTATTTAATTGAGGGCATTTATATAATTCACTTTAAAGTTCTCAGCCCAATGTGTATATACAATTTTTTTTTCACTTTATTTTCAGATTCAGTATGATGAAGCTCTGTTGTTTTTACTAAAAATGTTGATCGACTTTAATATATATTGAGATATTATATTACAACTTCAACCTAATGGTTTTGTAGTGTGACACCCATGGTAGAAGATATGACAACTTAACTATAAGTTTATTACTAATTCAACAGCCTATTTTACTTGTTAAATAATCTCAAATATGACCGTAATAGCTATTAAATAAAAACAGGTCAAACAGACGGTACTAACATATTCATATTGTTTGTAAGCGTATGAGTGTGTGAAGCGCGGTAAGTTCCTCGTTGTGCCCCGTGAACGGTGTCTGTAGAGGAGTGGGTTAGACCTAAAGAGATGGTNGGGGGGGGGGCGGCAATGGCCCACCTTGCCGGCCTGTGGGTCAGGTGCAGGGTACAACTCCGTTACTATTTTGCTACACTCTCCTACGCATTTAGTTGAACCTTGGCAGAGGAGGTTACTAACTAGCCTATCAATAACGCCAGGACTGATGCTAATAGATGATAAACTGCCCAACTCTTCTCTCCCGCCCAAGTTGAACCTCCAGTGTCACAGCTCGCGTGGGTGGAGCCCGTCTCACAGATACACTCCAATTTTCATAGGGAGGAACTTTTAGAAAACACACACATTTATTTGGGGCCAAAATGGTTACCATTTTAATTTGTTGTTGTTATGATATATATCTTGTCGACCTCGGTGATCTTTGAGTAGGGTGCTCACCTCAAGAGCCAATGTTCATGGGTTCAAATCCAGCCGAAGTCATCGGAATTTTATTTAGCAAAGAAAGTCTATAGCACAACTTCCTTCGGAGGGTAAATCCGTCGGTCCCATGTCGATTGTAGCTTGTAAAATAACCCTTAATGGTATGTGAAAACACCTTTCCGGCAAAATTGGTAGTACCTTTAGCGCTCGCTCATAGAAATACTCGTGTACCGATATAATCAGTTGGTTAAGAAAGTGCACCTTAAATACCTCAAATAAATAAAATATAATCCTACTTTTATTTTAGCATTTCGTCTTACCACCCGTTCGGGCTATACGCTTTTTTACTAATTATGCTAATGTGTTAGGGATAAGGAAGGTTGAATTTAAATGAAGTGCGCTCGCATTCACGTAGAGGGAGTGTAGAAAAACATTGAGAAAAAACTCTATACACCCAATCAGGATTCAAAACCCGATCTCCCAGTTACTGGTAGGCCAGTCTATTGCGAGAGGAACACCTTAGACATTCAATCAACGAGGCGGGCTAGTCATATCTATCAAAAACACATACAGATCCCATGATCTGGCGTATGAATACGTGAAAGCAGGTCTAGTAAATATAAACTGTCAGGTAAAGCCCCTTTTGTAAAAATTTGATTGTAGCCTGAGTAGAAAATAAAGCTTGAACCAGACAACACGGTGACGTGAAGATTTCCAAATGCAGCAGAGACACAAAAACATATAACTCGACAAGGAAAAAAACTGTGACATTTTGATACAAGATGATGGATAATTGAACTTGGCCGCTTAACAAAACATACTTTGAGAAATGGCTTGTAAATCATTTTAATGCAAATTTACTCTAGACTCAAAACTAAATAGACTAGCCTTGCGCGACATGTTCACAATAGTAAAATTACTTGTCCACTAGAAATTCTAGAAATAAAAACCCGTATTAATTATTTAATTTTCCATAAAAAGATCTGTATAACTTTTAAGTAATACATTTTATGAGCCTCATTTATCTCCATCACGAGGTTGTTGTAACTAGTCTTAGATCATAAATATACTCAAGTTGGGATGAACCACACAAAACACAAAGAATCCTACAGTTAAGATGTTGCATTGTGCCTGTGTGGTAAGTAGATAATGACGAGTAAAGTGTAAGAAGCATTCATAGAAAATAATAAGTACTGTAATTAATGTTAGGAGCAACTGCTACTGCACCCATAAACTATGATTAAATCAGTCTAGTTTGAAGGAGTGGGGTTTTTTTCCTCCGTTATAATAGAGCAAATCGACTCTGAAAAAGCTATATTCTTAAGTTTGTTGTACAAAATTAAAGAGATGACCAATCTACTTCTATTCATCTAAGTAATCTCGATTTAAAAAAAAAAAAAAACTTGTATAGTCATGGCTTGAAATGTTTCAACTTTACATAAATGCTCATTTATGTATATTATAGTTACCAAATAGTTTATACCTATGTGTTACTCGTAAAGTTAAAATAAATTATTACCTTATCAAAAGAAAAGGTTCCTTTTAGACTTAGGGCCAGTTTCATAGTCAAATTTAGTACGCCTCAAGTGCGGCGCTACACTAAGTACAAGACGACACCTACCTAAACCAGAATGGAATGGGCCGTTCTCTCATAGGAAACTGGCCCATTCCATTCTGGTTTAGGTAGGTGTCGTCTTGTACTTAGTGTAGCGCCGCACTTGAGGCGTACTAAATTTGACTATGAAACTGGCCCTTAAGCTCAACACGATAGTTTTTTTTGTAAATAATTAAAAATAGCTTTGCCTAAAGGATACTATAAGATATGCTTGGCCTTTATTAATCAGTAATCATACCAGTGATGTGAATTTTCATACCTTACTAAAGCACCACTATATATTTGAGACGCTCACGCTGATGGGTTTTTAAGATCACGTACTATGAGTGGACATACTTGAATTTATCTATAATCATAGCCAAGAAAACGGGGTGGAGGGGAAGAAATAATTTCCAGTTTTGTATAATTAGGGATTTTTACACATTTTAAATTTATTTATTTCGCTTTAGCAGATTACAAAAGATGGAAGCCATATAAGACAATAAGGGAGGAATCCACTTTGCAGAGAATGTAAGTCACATAAACCAACTTTGCAAAGAGCAAGCAAGTTCTCATCCACAACCCACATGTCCACTAAGAGAGTTGTACACATTTACCACTTTTACAATGTGTAGTCTAATGTGTGGTCGATTGTGGATTAAAGACGGTAGTCCCGGGTCAAAGACCAAAATGATTGAATTCAGCCATATGGAAAACTTAAGATTCTCATCAATATTGATGTATTGGTTAAATAGGCGTGTAATAGTAAATAAGTGTTTTCACTATACTCACAAAAAGTACCCTTTAAAAATTAAAAAAAAGTGGACTTCCATCATATTACTTATATAAATAATCAAAACAAAAAAAGGTCCAAACACTTTAGTAACAATTACATAATAACTATTGATACACATTTAAATAAATAAAAATTAATATTGGTGATGCGTGAGCAATGATTTGGCATAAATTAGAATAGTATGCCACAGTCAGAGGTTTGCATATAAAAATAAAATACCTTTAGGAATTCGCTATTTTCGGCCTCGGAACCACTTAAAGAAATATACTTGTATCCTTTTTTAGTTTTGTATGTAATATTTCTTTCATTCATTCCATTAGATTAGTTAATATTTAAGTTAATAAAGTGGTACATAATCCCACAGAGCGTGAGAATGAGGTATGAGCTACACCACTAATCTTTAGTAGAGAGACATGTTGACGTTAATCTCAGATTTGAGAAGTCCACATTACCTCGTCCGTAATAACCTATATTTCCCGCTCTCGTTAGTTGGGCAATGGCGCATGCGCGTCATCGACGGACCATTACTAGAGCCTCAACACTCCATTAACCCCGCTTGCCCTCAATTTGTTCCCATCAACTAATTCTACGCCATATTTCAGAATACACAAATCTTCAGCTAATCATTATTCCAAGTTTTTTTTTTTTTTGCGCCGCGTTTAACTACGAGTCCGGGGTATCCGCATGTTTACAACCATGAGATATGGGTGAGGAAGGTAGAAGCTATAATAAATGTACCTGCGTTTGTGTGTAGAAGAGCGGAGTTCTCAGTACATCCACATCTATCAGTCATTGGCGATTCAGTCTCTTGCAAGAGTGACATCTTAGGTCTCGTAACCACCGATATGGGTATTTGTCGAATCAATCATCGAAGCTGACAGCGCATGTCACATGTATTTCACATTTTAACATCAAAGCTGACTGGATCGTTGTCACCCAATGGAGAAGTTTTACTTGTAACGTTATTTGGTTTTCACATACCCGAAAAGGTGTGCACGCGGACTAAACGTCAAGCGCATCCAGTCTAGCTAACATGAAGGTCAAGGTTCGAATCCCACCAGGATGTATTGAGGATATATTTTCTCAAATGTTTCCGTTTCCCAGCTCTCATTCAACAAATAAGAATACATTTCCTCATAACTCTACCTCCCTCATCTTTTTCCCATCGGTGCAATTAAATCCGTACTGTATAGCTAGCCCGGATGGGTGGTAAGAAAGAAGACATATTTATTTGTTTGGGACCCGCCTCGGTGGCGTAGTTGGCTAACGCGTTGGTTTCGTGTTGAGACAGACTGCCGAGGACGGGGCAGAAGCGGATTTACGCGATAGACCCACTAGGCATGGGCCTAGGGGGCGGTGGCTCTAGGGGGCGGCACATTTTGGATAACATTATTTTAATATTAATATTTTGTTTTTAATAATTACATTTAAGAATTAATGACCAACATTATCGGAATAGTTCAAGTTAAAAGTGAGAACGACAATATTTATTTTTAAATAAGTGTATTTGGCAATCGCTTTGTAAGTGACGTCATTCATAATGTCTTCATAATGTTAACTCAAGCTACTGTACATGCTTGATTATCTTTCGCAAAAATCTTTTCTCGAATATGAATTTCCACCCCCACCCCCCCTTACCCAACACCTATTTCTATCGAAACTTCCTAAAGCCCTTGACAAAAAATATGTGGGGAAGGGGGCGCATATTATAATTGTCGTGCGTATAACCCGAACGGGTAGTAAGACGCGGTGCTAATAATAATATAATTGTGCCTAGGGGCGCAAACATTTTAAATCCACCGCTGGGACGGGGAGATTGAGGTTCGAATCTCGGTCGG
>CABFOV010008338.1:10896-23993 GCA_902141375.1 Timema poppense
GGGGGGGGGGTTCCTAAATGTTTTTTCCTATCTACCTTCACGCAAATGCGGGCTCACTTCATCTAAATTCAACCTTCCTAATTCCTAATCCATTAATGTATAGTCCATTCACTGTAGGAATTACTCTCTGAAAGGTATTTTTTCCTACCAATATACTACTATATATTAGATTTCTGGTAGGGAAAAAGGCCTTTCAAAAAACAATTCCTACGGTGAACGGACTTTAATTAGTACTTAAGCCTATAACCTGAACGGTTAGTAGGACGCGGTGCTAAATTAAAAATTAAATTATTTATTTGGGTTTCACACAATTCATCATCCAGTTGTTAGTAAAGACTTTAAATAATTATTAACCCATTCATTGGATGACCACAAAATAATACAAATATAGCCAAATAGAAAACACAGTGTTGCTACTATTTTCTTACTACCGCATTCCCTGTGTTTTTGAAGGTTTTCCAGAAAAGAATAGAACTTTATTCTCATCAAACTAAGTGTGAAGCAATGTATCTTATGTTTAAAACAGGATGATATAAGATTGATGGGGAAATAGGCCTACATCTTCGGCCACTTCACAGCCCTTGTTTAAGGGGTAATAGGACATGTATTAATCAGGGTGCCTAATTCTTTAATTCACTTTTAGGTACATCTAAAGACCTAATATTTTAAGCTTTCAATTAATGTTCAAATAAACAAAATTCCAGTATTTTAAATAGATTTTGATTTTTTATTTGCCAACTCTCTCGGTTTTCCAATCCTGATTTATAAAACTAGACTAATATACACGGTTTTTAAAAACGTGCTGCTTCCCTCCCAGGCGGGTGTTTACCGAAGTTATTTTCCTAGATGATTTCCAATGTTATCCACACATAAGTACACTCCTTTAAACTCTACCTTCCTCGTATCTACAATGTCACAGGTCTGATACACAACTTACATTTTGAAATTCCTCGATTTTTAAAGGTTTTCTGGCCCCAAATATTTTCATTCTACTAGTATTTTATGTGATAATCTATAAATAAAATAAAATAGTTATTTTCACTGTTTTCTATTTCTTTCTCGACACAATATATCGATACCAATAAAATGAAGAGTTTGTTGTCTGTCATGACTAATGAGCATTGCACGATATCTACCTCACGTAGAGCGCTGAAATTTTAAAAATAGCCGGTCCTGTGTATGAACATGTGCACCACGAAGCGGGAATTTTAAGTTTTTGATTGGATTATTTTAAGTTTATTAAAAACTGGATTGGAAGAGCCGATATGAATTTTTTTTAATTGATCTGTTTAAAGTAAAGAAAAGCGTTTCCCTTCGAACTACCTTTATTATCAAACTAAATTCTAATATGGCAGAATAAGCTTAATGGATCATAGCCCCATCTATAAAGAATGTTTACCTTTTGTTAGAGATATGTTTAATGTCAACATGAACTAAAGTTTTTAAAATAGACCATCTCCAATTATAGAACAATTAATCTTTTTCCATGATTATGTAATATTAATTTTAACTATAATAATAATCTGTGCTATAGTAGTAACGCAATTCATTGTGCAGCTACGCCGGGGAATGCTGGGTAATTCTGCTAGTAATTAAAATGTCTGTGCTTACACGAAGTGTAGATTAGTGTGGCTAGGGTAAAACGTTATACCATAATTGCCCGCCTCGGTGTGGCGTAGTTGGCTAACGCGCTAGTCGTGTTGAGCTCGACCGCTGAGGACGGGGAGATCGAGGTTCGAATCTCGGTCGGGTGAACTGGTGCTGGTTTTTCCTAAATGGTTTTCCACTCTCCATCCACGCAAATGCGGGTTCACTTCCTCTAAATCAACCTTCCCAATTCCTAATCCATTAGCGTAATTAGTACTTAAAGCGTATAACCCGAACGGGTAGTAAGACGCGGTGCTAAATAATAATATACCATAATTTTTGTAGAAGATAGTTCTGGAAGGCTTTATCCCGTAATAGAATCCTACTGAATAGTACTATTTTGGTAGGATAACGGATCTCCCAGAACGGCAATAGGGAATCCGTCCTGAAAGGCTTTTTTAATCCTACAGCAAATACTACTATACTGTAGGATTCTGGTACGAAATACGGACTTGCTACCAAAAGCAAGATATAGTTTAAACTGTACCCTAGAATCGTTCTCATCACTGTGATGAACAATCATTGGTCAGTTATCAACATTCCTATGTGAGGTATGTAGAGCAGGACCTGAGTATTATTGGTCAAATGGGGACCCAGTAGAGCTTATCACAAGTACAGTTATAACTAACTAGCTATGTTTACGACACGGCGCTGATATTGGACGAATTTAAGTGCGCCGTGGCAAGGACAGTGAATAATGAATTAGATTCGTGTTGCGATTTGTGAAACGGTCCAAGCCAGGGTCGGCAATAACGTAGATACGCTTGAGGTCCTCCCACGCATTGTATCTCCAACAGTATCTCGTTCATGCGTGGCCGATCAGATCCCGGCGAGACGGGAAGAACTGTTAACTGGTTCACGAACACACCTATCTCTCTCTTTCCTCCTTCCTCTGCATACACTCTCGCACATACACATACATGCTCTCTCCTTCTCACACACACACACACACACACACACACACACACACACACACACACACGCGCGCATTGTATCCCTCTCTCTCTCTCTCTCACACACACACACACACACACGGCCACACTCTCACACACACAAATACTCTCACACATACACTGTCATAAATACTCTTACACACACTCACACAAATACTCTTACACACACTCTCACACAAATACTCTTACACACACACTCACACAAATACTCTTACACACACTCACACAAATACTCTTACACACACACTCACACAAATACTCTCTTACACACACTCTCACACAAACTCTCTTACACACTCTCACACAAATACTCTCTTACACACACACACACAAATACTCTTACACACACTCTCACACAAATACTCTTACACACACACTCACACTAACTCTCTTACACACACTCACACACACACTCACACAAATACTCTCTTACACACACTCTCACACAAACTCTCTTACACACACTCTCACACTAACTCTCTTACACACACTGTCATAAATACTCTTACACACACACACTCACACAAATACTCTTACATACACTCTCACACAAATACTCTTACACACACACTCACACTAACTCTCTTACACACACTCACACAAATACTCTTACACACACACTCACACAAATACTCTCTTACACACACTCTCACACAAACTCTCTTACACACTCTCACACAAATACTCTCTTACACACACACACACAAATACTCTTACACACACTCTCACACAAATACTCTTACACACACACTCACACTAACTCTCTTACACACACTCACACACACACTCACACAAATACTCTCTTACACACACTCTCACACAAACTCTCTTACACACACTCTCACACTAACTCTCTTACACACACTGTCATAAATACTCTTACACACACACACTCACACAAATACTCTTACATACACTCTCACACAAATACTCTTACACACACACTCACACTAACTCTCTTACACACACTCACACAAATACTCTTACACACACACTCACACAAATACTCTCTTACACACACTCTCACACAAACTCTCTTACACACACTCTCACACAAATACTCTCTTACACACACACATAAATACTCTTACACACACACACACTCACACAAATACTCTTACACACACTCTCACACAAATACTCTTACACAGAGACTCACACAAACACCCTTCACTCTTTTTTACACACGGACATAAAAATTATTTCGCTTTGAATTTGTATTGAACCATTGAAATGTTCGACAGTGTTATGTTAAATTTTTCGATGTCACGCGAGTCGATAAGGCTTGTCTAAAATAATTGGTTTACGCCTCAAGGGGTCCAGGTGCCTTTAAAGTGGTTTTAAATATTTGATTATGCTGGGAAAACATTTGCACTCTCTTGATAAATAAACCTTTGTTCTAAAACAAATACTTGGAACCATATTTATAATTTTAATTGTTATGAAAACATATTTAAAGTAATATTTTACGTTTAGGAAGGTTTTAAAGAGTGTAAAATCCTAAGACTGGCCCTAATGTGTTTCCGATCCAAACGGAACAGCGCGTGCTCTCAGCCCTTTGGTTGGTTAGTGTCACCCGCCCAAAACATTTGGGAGGAAGCAGATGTACTAGGGAAGTCATGAAAATGTAGTAGTTTCCCAGTTCTTTCCGCCCTGAATTTCTAGAAGCGAGCAAGAGAGAGCCTATACATTTTGCTAGAAAGGTATCTGTTATATCTTATAAGGAATCTTTACAATACACAAAGTTTAAACAACTAATCTTAAGTTAAATGGTTTAGAATGACTAATGATAGGTTTATCGAGTATATGTAAGTCAAAATATAGCTCTCCAATAGTTTTTTTAACAACTTTGCTGCTAAGAATTGATTTTGGAATATTTGTGTTGATTTTGTTTGTTTGAACCTATTTACAAATCATTTTCTGATATCGAGCTTACTAGCAAATATTATATCCCCAACAATTATTATTTTAAAACAAAAAAATTGTTATTAAAGAGAGTAAAAAGGTTTACGTACTAGTAAGTATATAGAATATGAATTATTCAATACTTGCTTGAATACCCTTAGCGGATTAAAAGTATCTCACAAAAAAAAAGTATTGATGAGTCTATATATCTATCAAAAAAGTTTTTGCTACAAAAAAGTAAAAATATGAACCTTACTCGAATTTCGTTACACCCCACCATAAACTATGAGTGATGATTGATGAGCTACCCTAAGCTTGGGACAAATACTGAATAGTTCAGTGGTTGATGTATTAGGTTAAAGGTCCAGGGTTTGATTTACGTGTATAGCCGTCATTTTTCAACTAAATTAAAATTATATTGCAATTTAGCTCTAAAGTAGATTCCGATCATGGATAATCAGAAACAGTTTAGTATTCACAATCCGTTATTTATCCATACCACAGGAAGGGTGTTAATGTCCATACCTGTCTTTCCCGGCGTGCACCTGCAGTAGAAGCTCCCCACCCGGTCGATGCAGGTGGCGCCGTTGAAGCAGGCCGCCCCGGCGCAGTCGTCAATGTTGACGGAACAGTCCGGCCCGGTCCAGCCATTGACGCAGATGCAGGAGTAGCCGCCAATCGAGTTGGTGCAGGTGGCGCCGTTCTGGCAGACGCTGGGCCTGTGTGCGCACTCGTCCACGTCCTGCTCGCAGAGTTCCCCCGTGTACGTGGGGGGGCACACGCACGAGTACCTGTTCACGTCGTCCACACACGTCGCGCCGTTCAGGCACAGGTTGCCGGGACAGTCGTCGATGTTCTCCTCGCAGTTCTTACCGCGAAAACCTGCGGACACACAAGCGCTTGCGTCATGTTGGGGTAGATCTGGAGGGAATAGCCCCATAAACACAGGCTATACAGATGTGGAGCAACTTGTACTGAAACAATTGTGACAACTATCACGAAATAACCAGCTACGAGGTATACTACCCCTATTCAAACGAACAGTCATTTCATCTTTGTTTAGGGAAAATCAATGTTACAGAAAAAAACAAAACTTCCACAAAAATGGAGTAGGATTGTAGGCTATGCATGAATATATTTTGAAGCAGTCCACCTTATTTTTTTAAATTATGAATTTAGCTCAAGATCAACCTTTATATAGAGATTTTTGTCCATCGGAATATTTATGAGATGGCCTACGAAAGGTTAAATCCGTAATCGAGTAGGTCACTTTATCTACCGCTATTTGAATGAATTTAAACGTTTTAAAATTAATATTCTAGTTCTAAAACAAATATTGTTGGAGATTTTCCACAAAAGTCCAGTGGGTGTACGGGTACAATATAGATAATGTGAAAATATGTATTGATATTTTAAGCCTTTGGCAACAAACCTTGTTGAATTCATGTAAAAAGCAATTAACGTATTAAGGAAGATCCCCCAACAATATTGGTTTTAGATATTTGAGTTTTTGAATTCAAAGAGACCCTAAGTTTCTATAAGTTAGTATAAAGACATCCAAAGTCTGGCAGCCTAGGTCAGGAAGCATCTGAAAGTTTGTATATTGTGTTTTGAGAAATGAGATTTGCCCAGGGACTTAGAACATGAATATGTCTTGGCCAGGGACTTAGAACATGAATATGTCTTAAGTATCGGTGATTTTCAAGGACTGGAGTCAATAAACGTTTACTTTTTTAAATTAAGTATTTATAGGAATTAAAATACAGGTTAGTTTATGTTAAATAATGGGTTGAAGATTTAACATAATGTATGCCAAGATCTTCATCGCGATGAGCTAGGAACATTCTCAAGAGGATATTCTCAAAAGGTGTAATCACTAATTTCAATCAAAACCCTTGTTAAAAATAGCGTGCAGCCATGTAACATCTCCCCACTTGATAAATATTGTGGAAATAAAGTTATGACACATCGTCTTGGTTCAACGCACAACGGGGATCCAAGACAACCTTTTCATCTGTTCTTCAGTCACACTACAACCAACCCGAATGTACGGAGGCATCGCTTCAAACCCTAACAACAAAAAAAACCTATTGGGGGGAGAGGGGAATAGGCGGGCAACAAATTCAAGGCGACAGAGAAGAGGATGTCACATTAAAGCAATTTTATGCCGACAGCAAGCGTGTATTTGGTCCTGGTGAAGACCTTGGAGAAGCCTTCATCTCACCGGCCGATGGACCGTGGAACAGGTTTTTATATCCGCCTAATACCCCTCCCCATCCACAACTCTGCCCTCGTGACACCACGTCTTGCATAAAACTGTTTCTCTCTCTCTCTTTCTCCAAGGTAAAATACTCATCAAATGGACAGAACAGCAAGAAGGCATTTATAAGCATAAGAAAGAAACAGGATGATTTATGTACCGAGAAATGATCTCATTTCGAAGTTTTGCGGTTTAGATTATGGCAGTATTTAAATTAGGCCATTGAATTGAGTTTGCCTTATTTTCAGAGGCATACATAGGGATCTATTCTAGGGTGCGGGGTTTCAATATACAAAACAAATGTATACTAGTAGATATAATGTAAGCTATACTTCATATTTATGTCCTGTATAATTACGCACGTAATTTAAGAACACAGGAATAAATTAATTTTAAATTCTAGATGAGGTGGACGCTGCGCTTGGAGTACCTAATTGAAATATAGTGATATATCTCCTAGTGCCATTTTAACATTTCAACACGGTTTTGAGGTGACCTGGTGGTCTAGGGGTAAGGTGTCAGACTTCTATGATGGTGGCCGGGGTTCAATCCTCGGTCCCGGCATAGATTTATCTGATTACCAAACCCTTCCTTCCCCTCTGACAAGACATCTTGTGAATGTGGGGAATGCCGGGCCTCCACCGTGGTTCAGATTCCATGTTAAACTGTAGGTCCTCCATTTCATCTCACAATCACCCTACCATTACACATTAGCGTAAGTGCGTATAACCCGAACGGGTAGTAAGACGCGGTGCTAATAATAATAAGGTTTTGAGGGTCGGGTGGGAGTTTAACCCCCTCATCATGATACACAAATCAATTAGGTTATTTCAGTACATGTTTAGCATAAAATAAGCAGATAAATGGCAATACCCACCCATTGAATACATTTCGCTCGACATAAATAGGCCCAATATATATTTTAAAACATTATTGCAGATTAATTTTTACTAGACACAAAATAGTCACAACTTTCTTGGTGTAAACTAAGCCAAAATAGTCTAAAATGATGTACCATGCTATGTACTGATGGGTGCTCTACACTCTAGCCAGGATTTTCACCAAGTGAAAATTAAATATTGCTGATATTTGGGAAATAATAATCAACACACTGAATATTCACCAAAACACGTACATCTATCTATCTTCAAAATACTTACATTTACTATCATTACTTCACGCCATCAAGCACATCGTTTGAATGCCGAGGATAGGTATTCTAACATTTATATTGACATGTGTATGTATGAATTCAAGTATTCTCAGAATCGTTTGGGTTTGATACAAATCATGCTTCAAAGAAGTCCAGACTTTTTATATCAGATGTTGGTAGAGTCCGTTCTACCTAAAACTGTCACGTGTTCATCTGAATGGTAAATGTGTGTTTGGTATCTTTGAAAAATATTGTACACTTATCTTAATTGTCATACGAGCCAAACATAGTGTGTGCGTGGCTGGTGGATATAGGACTGTATTAATAACTTTAGAACTGCCATCCCATGATCGAGATCAACTTAACGTTCATTTAACGTCACGAAAAGCAAAGGTTCGACTTGCATTTTAAAAATAGAAGTCACCACAATAAACTCAACATAACGTTGACATGACGTTCACAAATAGTAAGAGTTGATCAGGGGAGAACTTTCACGTCGCGTTACATCGTGTGTATCACGTGTTCCTGTTAGCCAATCATGTTGCGAGCAACGTCAATATAAGGCTATTTAGACCTTCATTTGATTGTTTATAATGTACATACACTTTATTTAGTATAGTTTGTGAACGGAAAGAGGTCGTGACATCTTCAAACAGTTTAATTTGTAGATCCAGTACTTGCTTCTATTGCCAGTACTCGAAGCCTATTCAGACTTAAATAGTAGAATTTGTTTTCAAACCGTACGAATTCATTGTTTGTGGTTTTTCTAGAGTTTTTACGTTAACGAAACGTGAATCCTGACCCCGGCCTCAGAAAAAGGCCAAGTTACCTCAGACAATATGACCAGGAGGGCAATTCTTCGGTATGACACGGTCAGGCCGGTAATCATTACGAGTTCAAACAATATTCCGCCATATTTACCTAGACACTTTCACTAAAACGGCTAAACAGTATTCATCTTGTTTAGATTAAACATTGACTAAGCCTAAAATTACCCGGAACCGGTGGACACGCACACACACAAAATATTTTTAAATGCATCACTATCATACTATCGGCTTTGCCGATGATGGGGAGGGGAGGGTTCGAATCTTAGCCAGGTGTAATGAAGTGATTTTTTAAATGTCATCCCTAACTTTGATTCATATTTACTAATACAATTTTAAACATAAACCAAAATTGTTTGCTCTGGATAAGGAATTCTGTTTTTTTTTAGACCTTGAAATTGAAACCATCGCGAAAAACAAACTATCCCAAACCGATCATAATCGTAATTCCACAAGACCCTTGACGCAACATTTAAAGTCGCAATGACTCGACATCTTATCTTTCAGAGACTTCCATCTGGCAACACTTGCGCCGTTCTTGTCCCCAAAACAACCACAATGGCAACTCAATGGCCCCTATGGAGGCTACTTCTTTAAGAAAAGGAGAGAATAAGATTAGCGTCTTGGAAAAATTCCAGATTTTCTTTTTNAAATTCCAGATTTTTTTTTTAGATCAGATTTCATTCTTTACACACACAAAAAAAAATCTATACGTATAAAAATACCTCAAGAGCTGTGCACCCCCGAAAGTTGTTCCTTTGAAGTGCTTGTTTCTTTAGTATCATACGAGAGATGGTCCAAAGTGTTTTATGAACACTTGTACATTAGCGCGGCGTGTTTCTGTGCCCAGGTGGGACGATTGTGCGGTGAAAGGTCACGTTTCGGCCTCTGTTTGAGACGACATACCTCGAGGCACAGGGCGCAAGAAGAACTCAACTACCCACACCGTCAGATTTCTTCGTCGTCTTCCGACGGGGAGGTCGAGATTCGAACCCATTCTGGCAGTACCGAGCAGCAACTAGCTTGGATGGATAAATGAAAACTAAACACACAATTATTTAAAATACCTCTTTTTTTCTTTTTTTAACATCATCGTATTACCCGGCTGGTCGTTTCGCACTTAATGGGGCTTGGAGGAGAGTTTTAGAATAAATGTACCTTCATTTACGACGTGCTTTAGAAGAAACCCCCCTCAGTACTGCCAGTATTGGAATGCCGATTGACAACCTCGCCAGCAAAGTAGTACATTGGACGAACTTGGCGAGCTTCCTTATCTATCCAGGACCTGTGACCTTAGTGAAACATTTACCCTTATTTGGGGGTAGTGTTCGAGTGCTGGAGATGGAGGTGAGGGTTTAAAAATAAGATAAGATGTTAGTTAAAATGACCACTGTAATCGCCCGTAGTTGAGCATGTCAGATATGGAATATCCGCACAGAAATGTCCCATACTAATTGATGTTTAAAAACTATTAACACCGTGAGATGTGCGTCAGCTATTTTAAAAACCCGACCTTCTAAAGGAAAAAATAAAATATCTAATGGTTCATAACTAATCCACCATTAATGTGAAAAACATTTAAAACCTTAGCACAGGAAGATAAAAAGTAAATAAATAAAAACAAATTGCTATATTAAAATGTAATTTTTATGTGTAGTAGTAAATATTTTATAGTTTAGAAAGTATTCAGTCAATCGTAACGAAATATTTACAAGTTCAACTATAGCAAGTTATTAAGTCAAAGATAAAAACTCAAAACGCTTGCTCTTAATCGGTTTAGAAAATGTGATTTTATCAGTTTAAAACAGCTTTTAAAGGAAATTTTAAAAATTAGAAAATAAATTCGAAATTGAAATACATTATTAGAATTAGTTTTGTTGAGAAAAAGGTTTTTTTTTTTTCAAAATGTTCCAATGCACGATACCTCTTAAGGTCGGTGGTCACACGGTTCAGGCCGTTGCAATATACTAGAATGCAGGGGATGGGGAGATAAAAGTTCAAATCTTGGCTGGGTATATCAAGGGGGTGTAAATCCTCCTACGCTATTTTCCACTCTCCCTTCTTGCAAATGATAGTAAATTCACCCTCTAAGTGTACCTTTCTAATCATTACCCCATTAGTTTACATTTTTTCTTATAACCTGAACGAGTAATAAGACACGTTCAAAGTTACATCAAAAACAAACTTTGAAATAACTTATATGGTTTAAAGGACCCAGAGAAATCTAAACCTAACTCTAATAATATTTAGCGCCGCGTCTTACTACCCGGATTATACGCTTATGTACTAATTACGCTAATGGCTCAAGAACTAGGATGGTTAAATATAGAGGAAGTGAACCCGCATTTGCGTGGAGGGAGAGGGGTCAACCATTTAGGGAAAACCACCCCCAGTTCACCCGAGCAAGATTCGAAACTCGATCTCCCCGTCCTCGGCAGTCTAGTTCAACACGAAATTAACGCGTTAGCTAACTAGGCCACCGAGGTGGGTTAAACCTAATTACGTATAATTTTATAGTAGGCTCTCCATAGCGAAAACTTTATTTTTTTGTTTAGAGTACATTTAACATAATTATGGACTATTAACGGCTTTATTACTATTTAAAGATTTTCATATGGTTACCCACATAGGGACGTATCAAAGGAAGGTATTTTGGGGGTTATACCCCCCCCTTCCCCCCAATCAAAGGAAGGTATTTTGGGGGTTATACCCCCCCCCTTCCCCCCACCTAAAGTATTAATGGAGTCAACACCTACAACCCAAACTATGGTCTAAGTAAAACTAGTCAAATGTCTTCAAAAGAATTCCTCGACATTTCCTTTTGGAGGACTTCCCCACGAGTCAGGCCCGATTAAGCCAAGCACGCAGTTAGCCCCACCTGTGCCAGTGCAGTATGGGTCCAGCCCAGTACCTGAAGGCGAGTGGGGCGACGCCCACCGGGAGAGCACAGACGCCCACGTGCGATTACCACGATAATAACTCTCTTAAGAGCTAGAAACTCTGCATGACTTGGCAACGTCGCGGTCCAGCCAGATCTTCTAGCGTGGGAGTATTCTCCCCTCTTGGCCACAATATTCACCTACCGGTGTCGACAAGACGAGCCATCTTGGATGGCACACACGCAACAACAACTTTTTTACCATTGATGAGGGGGGGAAAAATGAATATATATGTCGAGCTTATGTATGAAAACACCGAGTATGGGAAAGAAATTTGATTCTGTAGCCTAGACAGGAGATGAGAGCTTAATCCAAACTGAATAAATTGTTCAGAGTTTTTTATTAAAAAATACTGCTATCCATGTTTCGGCATGGCCAATGCTTGCAAATAAGCCCCTACCTCGAAGATAACATTAGTATAGTATGTTTGTAGTATATTTATAGTATAGTGTGTTTGTAGTATATTGAAGGCAAGATAAGATACACACTTAACAACCAATCATTCCTAAGATTCAAAGTGCCGTTCTTCTGAGCGACGATCTTCTTCTAAGTTAACAACAAGAAGGTTGGTTTGATGTGATTTCTATCCATCCGGGGCTGGTCCTGCACTCATTGGTTAGTGATGCCTGTACCATCTGGTAGAAACACCGTGTACTAGGGGAGTTCAGAAAGTTTGGTGGTTCCCAGTTAACTTCCACTTTAAATTTCTATAAGCGAACGCTAAAGGGCCCAGCACTTTTACCGGGAAAGGTATTTTCACTTACTTTCGAGGGTTATTTTACATACCACTATCAACATGGAGACCAAAGGCCTTACTTCTCTTTCAAAGTAAGTGTTGTGTCATAGATTTTAATCACTCAAAAACAATCGATCGACCTTATTTGGGTTTGAACCCACGAACCATAGGTTCTGAGACAAGTACTTTACCCCGAGATCACCGAAGTTGACTTGAGAGACAATACACACTTAATGTAACACTACTGAACATAATTGCGTACTCGAGATTTTGAATCACTTTTCTTAGACTATGGCGCTTTCGGTGAGGGTGATAAACCAGGGTTGATAAAAAAAAAACTACTTTTTAAAACGAAAAGGTTGACTCTGGTGAGTTATATTGTTTGCTGTATTAAATTTGTAGCAATCCTCTCTTTTATACAAGTTTTCTTTTTTTGTATTACAACCAAAACAACGCGTTGCGTTGACAAGTGTCCGTCACTGAACATTGCGTCAGACTCGGCTGGGGTGTGCATGTTGGCGCTAGTAATAAAAACAAAGCCTGCAATACAATAAATCCGCCTAGCTACCAGCATGCGGGTACGATGGTACCCATCATGCAGGGTTGCCACTATTTTCTTATTACCAAATTCCCTGTGTTTTCCAGGTTTTCCAGAGGAAATTTTAATTTTTCCAGAC
>CABFOV010008339.1:0-23989 GCA_902141375.1 Timema poppense
TCTTCTTAGGACTTGTTCATTTGTCCCCCTGTCTGTCCACCTGATCTTCTCACCCACTCTTCTTAGGACTTGTTCATCTGTCGCCCTGTCCTGTATGTCCACCTGATCTTCCCAAGTCTTCTCCAGCACCACATTTCAAAGATCTCCAAGTATTTCTTTCCCATCGTCCTAAGAGTCCATGTTTGTGCTCCATACAGCGCGATGCTCCAAATGTAGCATTTCATCAGTTTCTTCCTCAGTTCCAAACTCAACTTCACACCAAAAGGGTCCCTTACCCCGTCCCCCCCAATTTTATGCACACACCTTTAATTAAAACAATAAATAAAAGTTTGTGTTATATATGTAGCTATTTAAGAGAAACTATTTTTCACATGCTGATAAAAATAAGGTAAAGCATCAGATGATTTAGACATGTCTAATGATTTACTAATATATATAATTATACTTTTTTTAAATTAAAATTACACTTTTGGAATTTGTGAATTTATAATCACAAGCACTTGCTAAATTATAACTAAACCTTTGATCAAATTTTAATTATTGAAACACTTATTTATAAAGGTGTTTTTTTTACTTAAAATTAAATCAGTCTTACTTCCTCTTGCATCAGAATTATCAGGTACTTCACATGACAAAGGGTTGTAAAAATTAGTGCACACGTTAACATTTGGAACATAAATGAACATGAACATTTTAAAGTTTAATTTATATATTCAGTTTTTAATCAAATTTTAGAAAAATGATCCAGTTTTGATAATATTTAATTTATATCTCTATTTTGTAAGTGTGAAGTAAAAATGATTTGCTAAAAACATTTCTTGAAATAAAATGGTTAGCAAAATGAATGGCTAAAGAAAACAAAGAAGGAGAAATAGTACACCCCCCCCCCNAAAATGGGAAACAAAAAGAATGGCTAAAAAAAACAAAGAAGGAGCAATAGGTCCCCCCCCCCCCCCGCCTATTCCAAAGGAAACTCTTGAAGATGACTATAAAATATTTTAAAAATATTAATGCTTCATCAACATTAATTTTATTAAATTGATCCATTAAGGCTATGATGTTTATTTACTGTCTCAAAATATAAATAAGGTAATGATTGTATGAATATTATTGACATGTTCATCTACTGACATTTTTGGCTGTTTAATCATTTTTAAATTTGTGGTACATGCATAAAATGTAATTCAGAAATCAAATGACACTATTATTAGTAATTTAATAATTTGCTTATAAATTGTTAACATATTTACTTGCAAATGCAAGAATTGATTGATTGTATTATTTAAAATCTTTGTCCTATTTCCTACTTGTTCAAAATATTCAACAACTCGTCATACAAATGTTACTTGTTAAAAAAATGAAATTTTCTTTAGTGAGTGTTAATACAATATGTAAGTGTATAGCAAGTACATTTTAAAAAATTGTTGTGGTTAAATTAGTATTAATTGGAAAATGTTAATCATATTTTTAGTCTGCAAATAAAATAAATATTTTGTGTGTTATTAAATTAACAAATTTCAGTGGATCCATAAGGGACTGATGTAATTTTTATCATGTTAAACTTATGTATATTAAAAATAGAAAGCACATAATTTTTAGAAAATTATGACATGACATGAGTGTAGTATTTTAAGAGTTACTACTTGGAAAACACAATACATTCATAGTTAAGTGTATGTAGGGTTATTTTGTGCCTATTGTTCAATATCGATAGAAAATTAGCATTTAAGTAAAACAAACAAAAATCACAAATATTACTATGTTGAAGCTGGAAAAAAATAAAAATGTGTGAATATGTGGTTTTGTGTTGGCATAAAATAAAGACCATAATTTAATCAAATTTCAAATTTGTTTTTTTATTTGTTAAAAACTTTTTTAGCAAAATGTATTTTTTAAATTCTAATTGTTGCTATGTGTCTAGTGTGTTAATGAACGTATTCACCTTATCTTAAATGTTCTAGCTCTTAATATTATAATACCAATGTTCATTGAAATAACAGACAGAACTGACAAAAATCAATGGAACGCACAAAAAAAACACAAAAACTAATAATTCTTTGAATAAGAATCAATCAAATATTTATATAAATAAACTAGTAGTTAAGAGGAGAGGAGAATTTCATATAATCTTGAGAATAGATATAAATATATATATTTTTATTTGGAAATGTTATATTATGAAAAGAAAATCATGTATAACTTTTGAGAGAAATTATGGCTTAGAAGAGAAATTAAAAAAATATATTATGATTGTAAAAATTATAAACTTAACACTATAGACAAATGAATATCTTTATTAAAGATTCAGAGAGTATTAAAAAAAGAATTAGAATATAATTTTGAAAGTTTAATAATTTAATTTGAAAAACAATACCAAACATTATTCTTTTTAGCACCGCCGATACCCTACACAAAATTTGTATGGACAGTCACTTTGGTGTCACCGTGTGTGGTCCGTATTCCCCGAGTGATGCCACAACAATGTATTATTATTATTTCTAATGGACATGATATCGGTAATATCAGTTTAAGTATCACAATAAATATTTCTTAGTACTCTATGGTAAAATAATCATATACAAAAAGTCATCAGTTGATTTAGTTAGTTTAGGTAAAATATATGTGAGTTAAAACTACATTAAAATGTGGGTTAGTCTTAAGTACAAAAGAATCAAAATTTGGTAAAAAAAAATATTGCCAAATGTTTTGTCATACACACATTTAACTTAATTATTTAAAGTTTTTTTTATCAACGCGTTTTATTACCCGTTCAGGTTATGTACTAATTAAGCTAATGGTTTTAAGGATGGGGGAAGGTTATGTGTTTGTGTATATATATAGCAAGTGTACCCATATTTGAGTGTAGGGAGAGTGTAAAACCATTTTGTAAAAACCACCTTCAGTACATTCGACCGAGATTCAAATCTCGATCTCTCAGTCATCGGCCGTCTGGTCTACTGCGAGAGTAGCGCGTTAGACCACGCGGCCGCCAAGGCCGGTTATTTAAATTTGGTCAGTACCATAATTTATAATATTATGTGCTGCTGGTTTCAGTCCTATTTCAGCATGTTCACTCTCCCGACAACGGCTCAAATCACTCATTTTAAGTCAAACTATCTATACAAAGACAATCTAAAAACAAAATGTTTTACACATATTTATGTTGTTGTTGCGATACTATGCAATTTAACCAAAACACCTGCACCTGGCTGAAATTAACTGACAAGCTTTTCAAAAACTGAACTAAGTGATTAAGTTAAAGTTTTTATAAAAAAAACTTTTGAATTTTAATATGAAAGTACCTTTAGCCATATTTAATGTTATAGAGGTAATCTATTTATATTAAAAGTCTCATAACACATCTTACTACAGTCCAATTTTAATAGGACTGTTAGAAAAGCTAACAGATCTACTTTCATATGATATGTAGAAATTACTTTTGATAGATATTATCAGTTTATATCAAATTAATACTAATAGTATTGTAAACTGTCATCAATTTTTAAAACAAAAATTTTGTTTATTTTACTTAAAAGACCCTTCTTTTTTAAAATTGGGCTATCACAAGTTGTATCAAAGTGTTTGTATTTCATTTGATGTTTTATCGATAGTTTAAGAAAAATTATGCTGTTTCGACTAATATCCATTTTATAGACATGATTAACTAAATAAAACACAGCACTGTTAAACATAGGTGATTCTAGTAGAATGTTATTCCGTGTAAGGTGTGAGCATTGTACAGTAGGGCCCTCATATCCGCTGGCAATACGTTCCTAGATCTGCCGTGGTTACATGAAACTGCGGATAATAGTTAACTATTAAATAATGTTATATTCATGTAACATAGGCATAAATACAGTAAGGTTTAATTGATAAATTATTCACAGTAAGACATTACCATCATTAAATAAAGTAGGTGACCTGGCGGTCTAGGGGTAAGGTGTCGGACTTCTGTGTTGGGGGTCCGGGGTTCAATCCTCGGTCTCGGCACAGATTTATCTGATTGCCAAACCCTTCCTTCACCTCTGACAAGACATCTTGTGAATGTGGGGAATGCCAGGCCTCCACCGTGGTTCGGATTCCACGTTAAACTGTAGGTCCTTCATTTCATCTCACAATCACCCTACCATTACACATTAGCGTAAGTGCGTATAACCCGAACGGGTAGTAAGACGCGGTGATAATAATAATAATAATTAAATAAAGTACTTAATAATGTGTATTGCACACTACTTTGTTCTTTTTGTTGAAATGATCACTGATGATGATGATGATGACGGTGATATGATATCACTATGCCCACGATGAGGAGATGAAGTGGGGTGATGATGTGGGCATTGTGACTTATAGACCATATTTTTTCTTTAATTAAAAATACATCAAATTTGGGCAGCAATAAAGCGAGGATGACTGAATCAGCGGATACAGGGGGCCCAACTGTATAGATTGTTAAACAAAAACTATAGGTCATACCTTAAAGTGTTTTGTTTGATTCTAAATGTAAGTGAAGGTTTATTCTCACTACATGAACATAGTTAAATGTGGTTCGGATGTAATTATAATTACTGGATTGTCAAAGTTCAATCATTTACACAAGATAGACAATCTATGAACGCCCCGCCCCGATCCTACCCATTCCTTCCTCGACGCAAATAGGTTTATAATGTTAAAATGTAGATGAAAACTAAAACGTGCGCATGTGTGTGGGACAGCTAATGAACTATTTTTTCTGTACATTCTAGTATGAACCTTATCGTTGTGACAGAACAGTAAATCTGGTATGAATGGATTTTGTTCCTTTAATGGGAAGTCGGAGTGAAAAAGTCGGTAATAAAGCATGTTCTAGTTGTGTAAAAATGAAAATTAAAAACACAAATGTTATAGATAAAACTTTATTGAAACGATACCAAATATTGCATCACTATTGTTTTGTTTGTTTTTTTGTTTTGCTTGATAAACATTTGTGGTAGATGCTTTTCTTAGCTTGGCACAGTTTTGTTGCCAACCTACAATTTGAAAATTGTTGAAAATTTGTAAGAAATATTCCAAACAAACACACACTATATATATATATATATATATATACACCACACATAAGCAGGGCCCGAATTTGAATAACCTAAGAAATGAGCATAAGATGACATATAAAATGATCTAAAAAAATTCAAACTATGGCTTAAAATTTTCAAAAAATGACATTAAAATATTAACAAAAACTTGTAATAAACACACACAACCAAACCAAACCAAACATTATTACTTTAAAAATGTATACTAAAAATACATATGTCGTGAAACCCTTTAATAACTAAAATTATTGCAGATAACTTAATTTTTTCTATAGATGTGTTTTTTTTGAAAATAAACTTTTGTAATCGATATTGTTAATTTGATGTGATAAAATTTCTCTTTTCAAGTACAAAATATTAATAGCCATACACTATAGCATTTATTTAAAAGTACATTAAAATATGTATTGGAAAACTACACATAAGAGTTATTTGCTAAATGCTGTTTTGTATTTATTGTGTACAAGTAGTTAAATGTTTACAAAATTTATAAAAATAACTTACCTTTCTTTATCTTACCTCTCAACTTTTGAGTTTCTAACAATTTACTTTACCATGATAAAAAATGTAAAGTTTCTTAAATGCAAGAAAAACTGTTTTACAAACATTGTTTATATTGTGTGTAGAATAATTTTAGTGTGAATTTGTATGTGATGAAAAGCAAGAAATGAAAGACACTTTTTAAAATAAAATAATATAAAGTGTTATTTGTAAAATGAAGATTGTTTTGTATAAAAATAAGAACCCTAATATATATATCCAATTTGTTATTAAGAATAATTTGTATAAAATATCATGAAAAAAAACTACTTCATTTCATTGAAGACAAAAAAGAGAAGAAAAAAAAAATATCTTTAAAGGGAGGAAAAGCAAAAACTGCTTAGTTAATATGTAGTTGTCAACACATCTGTGTATAGGAATATATGTTTCGTTGTGCATATAGACCCAGTACGGAATCCTAATCCCTCCTTTCCGTAAAAATAATTGTGTTCTGGGAGCAATAAACAAATATTTAATAACTAACTACTGATACAAATAGTTACAGCCTATCAACAATGATAGATAAGATTTCAAAAAAAAAAATGTTTTAACTTATTACAAATTTGGTGTGCAAGTTGATTTCTTGTCGAATAAAACATAAATTTCAAATTAACATAATTTTGAAACTTTTATTTTTGTGATTTTTGTGTTAATTCTTTAAGGTTTTTCATATACTTGAAATTTTTTTTAGTGTTAAGTACTTGTAAGGTATAAAAGATATAGTAGAACAATGAAGGCCTAGGTACTTAATTACCATAAATAAAAATTATCTGACAATACATTTCTGTAACTTTTCATAAAAATAAATTATTACTATCCAAAACCAACATAATCTCACAAGATGAGGTTTTAAAATATAGACAATAAAGGAAATATAAAGAAATGAGTATCAAAATGAGAATTCGCATCTGGGTAGGGGGTAAAAATTATGATTGAGATTCCAAAAATTGAGGTTATGACATATTTTCTTCAATCTTTTACCACTCAAATAATACTTTATCATATTTTTTTTTGGACTTTTTTTTAAACTGAAAGGAACTTAAAAAGAAAACACACATTGCATTAATACCATGTTGGTTGTTCCTCTTTTGATAAATATTCCAGTAATATTTTGTTCAAGGCCGTAGCCAGCCAATAATTTCAGGGGGGGGTTTGGTGAGCACATCCTCCAATTGCTGGAAGATAAAAAACATTATAAATTTAATTTTTATATCGTTTGAACCATAAATAAAGCTATATATATTTTGTTCATAAAATTTCGCGGGGGGTTTGAACCCCCCCAAAAAAAACCTGGCTACGGCCTTGGTTTTGTTTATTTGTCTAGTTGGCATTGCATTTATGTGTTCTGTGTGTTTACCATTTCAGTTAGCATTGCATTAATGTGTTTTTTATGTTATGTTAATGTGGTTTTGTATTGGCCCTTGTAACAGGCATTATATTAATGAATATTTGTGTTGAATCTTTTAGTAATAATTACAATGAAAGTAATAATAATAATAATAATTTGTGGCTAGGCGAATATGATAATAAATTGTTTTTATTGACTTAAAAGTGTTATTTTGAGTGTTAGAAGGTTGAAAGAAATAAGATATTCAGTTTATGTTGGGTTACCAAACCTTATTTCCTTTATTTTACTCATCAGTATATTTTCTTCAACTTTCACAATTTAAAATGTTATTTTACTAGACATTGGATCTCCTCATTACCATAAATAATCTACCAAGAGTAAGAATGGTTGAAATGAGAACATGAAATGTGTAAATTTTAAATTTGTGTTCAGGATTGTTCATTAGCATAAATTAAAAGCAGAGTAATTACAAAATGGTAGGACGTATTGTGTTTGGTTATTGAGAAATGATAATTAGGCCCTAACCAGTGATAGCTTGAGGTGTTTTACTAAGAGATCTTTGAGACTTTTCGAGGATGTGGCTGAGAGTTTTTCTCTCTCTCTCTCTCGCTCTCTCCCCCCCACCCCTATCAGTCAATGTAAAGAGAATAGAAGGTAGCGTCAGTTGGAGAAAGACATCTGATTGGCTGAGCGTGTGACGTCACCCGCTACACTAGCCAGCGCTTAAAGACGTGTTCTCGCTTGTTATTTTCAGTGAATCATTTCAAATGATTCATTTTTAATGAAATTATGAATTAAAGAAATTTGTTCACACGTGTAATTTATCATATTTATCATGTTGAGAATAATCAACTACTGTTTAATTTATTAAAATGGCACCACGTGCTGTTTTATTTTATATAACTCACCCATCACTGCTTATATTAAAACAAACATTCAAACTCTGTAATAATCCAAAAATGCATTGGTTTGTTCGTCTTTCCACTTAAATACCATTTTTGATAAATCTTACAACAGTACAATGTCTATAAATAAATCCTTGCATTAATTAAATAAAAATGAATTAATTCTTGTAGGGCCTACTTGATCACACGGTTCATTTTGTTTGAATTTTTCAATAATGATAGATAACAATTAAGAAAAGTATACCTCCTTTTAACTTTTAATGAAAGTGTGAAATAACGATTCATTCTAATGAAATTAGTGTTCTGACGTTAATTTTGTATTAACTTTCAGTGAATCACAGAAAATGACACGCGAGAACATGGCTTAACGTTCACAAAGCTTTATGGGAGACAAATTAAGTCCTTTCTAAATAATTATTTTTAGAAATCAGAATATCACGTTTGGGAACATATAATTCTTGTAGGGCCTACTTGGTCACACGGTTCATTTTGTTTGAATTTTTCAATAATGATAGTTAACAATTAAGAAAAGTATACCGTCTTTTAACTTTTAATGAAAGTGTGAAATAATGATTCATTCTAATAAAATTAGTGTTCTGACGTTAATTTTGTATTAATTTTCAGTGAATCACTGAATATGACACGTGAGAACATGGCTTAACATTCACAAAGCTTTATGAAAGACAAATTAAGTCCTTTCTAAATAATTATTTTTTAGAAATCATTATATCACGTTTGGGAACATTACACATATTAATGCATATTTAAAATCCACACCAATAAATGAATACTAAATAAATTACACTTAACCTAGTAAAATATGTTAAAAATTACTTACACGTTTGAACTATTGTATTAACACTGGCAACATTCGATGTGTTTTGAAGTTCTTGACATTTTAGTAAGCTTTAGCACCACAAATATATAACAAACGAAAATTGAAATAAATTCTATCAACCCTTATTATTAAATCATACACAACTATTAAACTAAGCTCGTGGCTGACGTAAGCGATGACATCAAATTCTTTCAAATGGCGCTACCTATCTATTCTCTTTACATTGGTAGGAACCCTGTATAATTCAAATACTCCGGATGGATATTTAGAGCTGGGATTTATATGTAAATACATAATTATTATATTAAACATTTAGATGCTCAGAAAATAGAAATGTCAACATAACATTTAGGGTTGTTATATTTGATTTCCATCTTACATATTTTTACATTTTTATAAATTTCACATGATTTTACATAAAACTATATATTCTGTGATTTTTACTGTATTTATGTACTAATTTCAAATATGTTGAATTTTTAAACACTGTTTGGATATTTAAGTTGACAGGAATATGCCAATGAACTATTGAAAAGATTGAAATCCAGATCAGGTAGTTAAGGGTTTTCCTCTAAATACATGCTCCCACCCCCATACAATCTAATCTGCTCACAACTTGAGCCTGGGATGGATTTTTCTAAGAATTTTGCAAACAGATAAGGAATGCTGGTCTGGAAACATTGATAGAAGCTGCTAACTTTTATAGTGAATATTTTGGAGCTGTGAAGTCAGTAGTATATATGTTCAGCTGTGAGTGTGCAATATCTGTGAGTGACTCTCAAAACAAATTCAGTGATTTAAAAATGCCCTGTTCAAATGCATACACCAGAAGCAACTGTGGCTATCTTTTGTAGCATATCAAACAACTGAACTTCTACTACAAAATCTGTGGGTACGATGAACAAAAACTTAAAATAAAAGCTAAGTGTTGTGCAAGGCGAAACTGGTGAGTGTGTTTCTATTGTTGAAGTCAGTGTTAAAAAGCTCAGGATATCAACATTTGTTAGTGTGGGTCATGCATGGATATTAAAATGCTGAAAAAAATAGGAAAAAACAAAACACTTGATATAATAATAGTCTATAAAATTCCTTTAGCTTCACTCAATTTAACCTGTATTAATGGTAACTTAATAGTCCTTTCTGCTAAAATCAACATTTCCATTTAAATAGTGTGTTCAAAGAGAACATTACTTAATTTATTGTTGTGAGAGCTGGTCTTAATCACTTGGCGAAGGTTACTACAACATAAACAAGCGTTAATTAGAGCGTCAGAAATTCTCAATAATAACACCTAAGTCCTTGTGGGAGAGGTCATCCATATCAAATCACCCAGAAAAAAGTTATTTGGTTGCATGACCAATTTTTATTTTTTGCACACATGATCCTGCCTGCATGTCCCAGTAGTTAAAAAACATTTTTATTTTAAATTTACTCTTACCATTATTTCCAGTACAGCCACCTTTCCAACATGGCAGACGCCAAATTTTACATATTTTGATGTTTACAAAAACTAAAATATTTTGGGAACTTAAAAGATCTAGAAACTTGGGACCGGAGCAATTATTCTGCTCTTAAGGTGGGCTACATTTCATGTCATGTAAGTTTCTTCTAAATGCAGTTTTTAAGCGTTTTAAAGGGCATGAACGAGATGAATCTAAATCTTCAAAATTTCACCATTTTTTAACCTACCCCCAATGTCTTATTCTGTGAAATTTTAAGACTTAGAAATTTCCCCCTCCTATATTATTAAGTCCTAAACATAGCCGCTCACTCAAATTTTCAAATATTTAGGCCTGTGTTCTAGGTGGTCACTTATGATACACAAGCAACACAGTGGTCCTTCATATGTTTTAGCAATACCTCACAAGTCACCAAAAGAAGCTATTTCATTGGTCTAGACAGTTTTCTATTCCAGTGATGGAGCTTCTAGTCAATATAACAGAAAGAACTTCATCAATGTGTGCCATCACAATTCTAATTTTGCCCTTGATGCCGAGTGAATTTTTCTTTCTTCTGCTCATGGTGAGAATGCCTGTGATGGAGTAGGAGGTACTATGAAGATAAATGCCATAAAATCAAGCTTGTAAAGAGCATATAGAAATCAGATCCTCACCCCATCATCATTTTGCTGTGGAAAATATCAAAGGTATATCTTACATTTTTGTTTCAAGAGAAGAAGTAAAAAAAATTAAGTGTTGAAATTTAAATTTGAAAAATGCAAACCAGGTGACTACCTCAAACCAGAGAAAGGCACAGATTTTTAACTCTCAGTAAATCTACATTAAGATGTTACTGAACATCTGCATCTTTTGAATATGAAACTCCCAATAGCAACGACACAATCTGGTTTCAACAATTCTGATTTAAAATGTGGTGATTATATAGCCTGTATTTATGATGAACAGTGGTGGGTGGCTTGCTGGAATTGAAAATATCAGTTGTCAAAATGAAGATTTGTATGTGAAGTTCTTCAAGCCCCCAGGTCCAAGAACATCTTTCAAGAAATCAACTGTAGGCACCATAGATTCCATTATCAAGGGTCATTAGAATTTATTTAGCACCGTGTCTTACTACCCGTTCGGGTTGTACGCTTAAGTACTAATTAGGCTAATGGGTAAGGAATTGGGAAGGTTGAATTTAAAGGAAGTGAACCCGCATTTGTGTGGAGGGAGAGTGGAAAGCTTTAGGAACCACCATCCCCAATTCACCCGACCGAGATTCGAACCTCAATTTCCCCGTCCTGGGCTGTCTAACTTAACACGAAGCTTGCGTTAGCTAACTATACCACCAAGCCGTATAAGGAGCTTACCACACCTACAAGAAGGAGTCACCAGATCAGGGATATACTTTGCAATGAAATATCACAGCTTTACAATGCCTTCTCTCAATAAAGGATGTCAATTTTAAGGGTGAGCCACAATTTACATTGATGAATTTTGGGTCTTATTAATCACTGCACAGAAATAAAACCTGACAAGTCTAACACTCCAAATTCTTAGCATAAGTAGCTATCATACAATACTTTATCCCTCCCCTCCCCACCATAGTTTCAGATTTTTTTTCAGTTCGCATGCCTCAGATATTGGGGCCTAAATATTTGAAAATTTGAGTGATTGGCCATGTCTAGGACTTAATAAAATAGGAAGGAGAAATTTCTAAATCTCTAAATTTCACAGAATAAGACATTGGGGGTATATTAACAGGGTTGCCACTATTTTCTTATTACCAAATTCCCTGTGTTTTCCAGGTTTTCCAGAGGAAATTTTCATTTTTCCAGACACCTAATAGATATTATAAATATAATTATGGAGGTATTTAATTTTGTTTTAAAGAAAATTTAAAAATGAAGAGTGGTAATTGTCATTGGAAGCATGTTTTATTGTGCAAGAGAAACACATGTTTAAGAATTATTTGGAAAAAGGATGATAAATTAATGAAAAATTTTCTTTTATATTTTCTGTCTACCCTAAATGGAATGAAAAAAAAGGAAATACCAAAAATACAATTGAGTTTAAATGTGGCATCTATTTTTTTTATAAGAATGTATTACTTTGTTTAGAAAACATGTTAACCAATCTTAATTATTGCATATGTACTAAGGAGTAAACTTTATCAAGATAACAGTTTTATAACATTAGCTAAAAGAATACAAACTTCAGCATCTGTCAAGATACACAAACATTAAACATAGAATAAACAGGATATAATATAGTTCATTTTTCATTATTTAGCACCGCGTCTTACTACCCGTTCGGGTTATACGCTTTAAGTACTTATTACGCTAGTGGATTAGGAATTGGGAAGGTTGAATTAGATGAAGTGAATCCGCATTTGCGTGGAGGGAGAGTGGAAAACAATTTAGGAAAAACCACCCCCAGTTCACCCGACCGAGATTCGAACCTCGATCTCCCTGTCCTCAGCAGTCGAGCTTCAACACGACTAGCGCGTTAGCCAACTACGCCAACGAGGCGAGTGATATAATATAGTTAGTTATCTCACTTATATACAGGAACCATTATGTTTTTAAGAACTAATAGTTAAGTAAGAAGACAAGATTATTTTATCAAATTCACAAATATGAAAACATTTATAGTTTCTTTTATTCAAGAATGCTTAGGAATTCACACAAAAAAAAATCTTAAAGTTGAAGGTACTATTTATATATGACTGATTATGTGTGAGTATGTAATATATGTAGTTCATTTCACAGGGGGTAGGTGAGGTAGGGTAGCTATGCGCAGACACAAACACAATCAGACATTTTTACAATAGACTAGCAGGCTGGAGACAATATTTTCATAAACTTTTCACTTTACAGTATACTCCATTTTTTTTAGCCTGGCCACAGCAGCAACCAGCTAAATCCACCTTTGCTAAATCGGGAGATGACTGTAATAAAAATGTTAACACCCATAAAGATAAAAACAGACAATATTGACACCTTGGCAATTTCTAAAAAATTATAAATAGCAAAATTGTAAAATAGGTAGGGTACAGTCTTAAAACATCACGCTACAAAACAATAATCTGGGATTACCTCTTTCAAAAGGAGTAATTTTTTTAAACAAGACAAATAAGTTTAACACACCAAATTCCAAAGAATGAATTCATTCGACTGGCAGGAGAAACACGTGCCAGCAGCATGGGCTTGATGAAGTTGGGGGATGGGGGTGGAGGAAACGAGACGTTTGTGTTATTGGCGGGGGTGAGTGGAGGAAGCCGAAAAGGCGCGGCATTTGCCGAACGAATACGAAAACGAGTCGTCTCAGTTGCACTCAGGACTTATCTCAAGCTGATGAGGTGCTGGTAAGCATAGTCATCATAAATGAGACATGTTCCAATCAGACTGCTCAGTTCTCCAGTTACAAATTTTAGTCTATATTATTCCTACTATTTTAAGCTTGCAAGCACTGTATTGCCCAATTTCTCTAACAAATTCCAGTAAATTCTAGCTTTTTGGTGAAATTCCCTGTGTTTTCCCGGTTTTTTCCAGACGCAAACAAATTCCCTGTCTTTTCCCGGTTTTCCCTGTTTTCCAGGTGCGTGGCAACCCTGATTAACATTTTGAATATCTAGATTCATCTCCTTTGTGCTCTTTAAAACTGTGTTTTTAAACAAAATTTATGGTGAATTTCAGGCTAAATTTCAGCCGTTTGGATTACATTTAGACAAAACTTACATAACAAGAAATGTAGCCCACTTTAAGAGCAGAAGAATGGTTCCAGTCCCAATTTTCTAGATCTTTTAGTTCCCAAGATATTTTAGTTTTTGTAAACATCAAAATATGTCAAATTTAGAATCAGCAATGTTGGAAAGGTGGCCGTACCAGAAAAAATGGTAGGAATAAATTTAAAATAAAAATGTTTTTAACTATTGGAACATTTAGTAACATGTGGGCCAAATATTAAAATTTTCAAAAATTGTCATGCAACTACCACTGGGTGAATTCATATGGAATGACCCCGAGGTTAGGCGTATTTTTATAGCAAATAGCTAATTGTTCAATGATATTAATTACTGTTCATACATCTCTTGAAAAATATTAATACATATAGTTTTCATAAAATGTATTAAAAACTTTGTGAGTTATTGAAAAAAAACTTGTAAGTTTTTCACTAACATTCAATTATTTGACTCAACGATTAAATTGTGTTCTTGCATATGATTTACCTTAAAGTTTCTTCCTCAAAAAATGAAAATTTGCAGAATGTAAGGTTACATATTACATTTCAACAGAGAAAGACAAATATATTTTATTTCTGTCTTAAGTTGGTAATACTTTTAATATAATAATTAAGTAACTAAGTTTACTAAAAGACAAACCAATGATTCATTATTTTTGAATTGAGTATTTGTATAGAATTAGAAGTACTTTAAATTTCATAATTAAATTTCCTAGATCAACCATTTCATCAAAGTTAACCAAAATCTTATTAGTAGGCCTACTGACTTTCGTTGGTACTTAGCAAATTGCTACCTAATAATTGTAATATCTAAACTAAACTTATTAAATGCACCATTCACCAAAGTCAAGCAAAGAACTTTTATTTCTGGCTCAAGTGATTGGTAGCAAATTGTTAATACTTTTAATTATTGAACTAAATTTACTAAATGTATAATATTAAGTCAAACAAAGATCATCTATTTCTGACTTAAGTAACAGATTGTTAATACTTTCATAGAATTAAATTTACTAAATGCATAGTTTCAAGTCAAACAAAGACCTTCTATTTCTGACTTGAGTAGTTGGTAACCAATTGGTATTGCTTTTAATTACATTACTAAATTTATTAAATGCTTCATTTACTTTATCTGTAAAAGAGATGCTTAAAATTAAATGCCAACTTTGATTGTTTCAGCAAAAATTCTATTGTTCAACAATTATGAATTGTGTTTACCATCAATTCTATTTGAAAATGTTCTTTTATCAATGGTAATACATGAAAATCAATTATTAACTTAAACATTCTCCGATATTACCAATTCTTAGTTAAACAAAATGATCGCTTCTGTGTTAGAACCGTTAATCTGTGAGGGATAAAGATGAGTTTAATTAATGATTTGATTTATTTTTACTAACTGAGAATTAATTTTCAATCTTATTCAAATTATATGCATATGTAATAATTACACTAATGTGTTGAGGATGAGGAAAGCTGAATTTAGAGGACGTGTACACTTGTGTGTAGGGAGAAAGGGAAACCCAAAAATCACCCTCAGTACATCCAACTTGGATTCAAACCTTGCTATGCCCTGTCATTGCCAGTCTAGTCTAGAAAGGGATGCCTTAGCTCATTCAACTACCAAAGCGAGGAATAACTACATTAGTTGAGTATCAATAATTTGTATCATATTTGTTTTAGTTATTTATTCTTATAATTTGTGTATAGTTAAGATTATATACATGAGGATTACAATATTAAATGTTAATCTTCATTATAGTAAACTAACACAATCTTACTACTAGCACCGTACTTGCCTGGTAACCAACAAATGTTCTCTAACAAATAAACACAAAAGACATAGCAAACGATTATTTTTCCAACACTATAACATATTTGTTAGGAGTGATTATCTTCTAGCTCTCAAATTATAAGGATGTGAATTGATGGATATTATATTGGCAAAGATTTCTTGTAATGACCAGGGTTGTGGAGTTGTAAGCCATTTTGGGTGGAGTTGGAAGAAAGGTATTGACTCAGAATTCAAAATAAAAAATTATAAATTATGATTAGGGGGGAGAATGTAATGCACAGTTAAATGATTATTTACTTTAATAGAAATGTAGGAAAGTTTTCTTTTTCAGAAATTGTAATCAAAAATATATATTTTATGATCTATAGACCTAAGTAGCCTAATGATTCACGTACTGGTGTTCTGTGTTACCATTTTTGTATTTAGTATTTTAAAATTTCAATATATATTAATTAGGCCTATTAATACATATACTATAGTAAAATTATTTTACTACAGTAAATTCTTTACTACCCACTAATTATATATACATTTGCCATTAATGGAGGAGTCTAACAGTAGAAAAATATAGAAGTTTGGAGTCTAAGGTTTAGCCTACAGACTCCACAGCCCTGGTAATGGACAAGCCCATCTACAGTAGCCCCATGGCTTCTTTGGTGCTGAATGTCAGTTCACAGCTGACTCCTGACAGTCAAGATTTAGGTATATACCTAAATTTTGACTGTCAGAAGTGACAGCTGCTAAACACATGTTTTTGCAGATCATATAGTTCGGCGTAGGGATACATAATTTGGTATGGTATCTTTTCAGAGCTGTCATCTGTGAACTGTGAGCTGTCACTCAGCACCAAAGAAGCAATGGGGCTTCTGTAGCAAATAACTTGAGATTAAGTTATACTATTTTCATTCAAACTTCATGTAGCTAAGGCTAAATCTAGCATGCGCTCATTAGGAATGTCAAGCAAATGATTTTCTCAAAAGGAGTTACTATTCTCTGTCCAAACAACGTTTCATAAGGTTGCAGCATATGTATGAGTAGCCATCGGAAGCGGAATTCTGTCATTCCTCACAGTAAATCAGAATCATATCGGTCAGTTCCTAGTTTGTGTATTGGTCCTCCATCTTACAAGCAACTTTCAATCACAAGTAACCGAGGGTGACGTTCCATGTCTCCGGCACGCTGAATGATGCATGTGCAATGCTACCCCGAAATGTTGTCGTATCTCGTTAACAAAGCAATTCTGGAAATATTTATTATGAGACTTTTAGTTTCTTTTTCAGTGTGGATTCCACTGCACCAAGAAGTGAGAGAACAATTCAAGGGGTGGGTCAAGCTAGAACTATCAGTAGTGTTCAAATTATAAATATTAGGGGTCTCAAAATGTTGATGCAAACTGCCGTAGCCAACATTTCACTCGATGTAACCAGGCTTAGTATTTTTCCAGTAATTTTATTCAAAATTCAAGTATATTTCCAGTAACAAAAAATATTTCCTGTAAGTTCTTATTTCCAGTATTGGTAGACACCCTGATCCACCTGAGGATGAAATGGTGATTCTGAGCTTGGGTTTCTTAAACACACTATAGACTTGTGTAATCATTGGTTTTCTTGAACACACTATAGACTTGTGTAATCATTGGTTTTCTTGAACACACTATAGACTTGTGTAATCATTGGTTTTCTTGAACACACTATAGACTTGTGTAATCATTGGTTTTCTTGAACACACTATAGACTTGTGTAATCATTGGTTTTCTTGAACACACTATAGACTTGTGTAATCAACTCAGACATGTTATGAAAGTATTCTTGTCATATCCTACAGAGTTCACTTAAATTCTTATAGATGTATTGGTCATTTCTGATGGTTTAACTCCAATGCATGCAAAGACCTTCTATTACAACTATCGCAACTTTACAACTATCGCAACTTAGCAACTATCAACATCATTTGTGAGTTGATCATCAGTACCCTTTGACCAAAATTCCCCCAGTTTCATGAAAATGTCCTATTCTTATTTTTGTGACCTATAGAAATATTTCTTGACTATTAACTAAACCCTCCACATTTAGGGGATTTACAAGAATTATTAAAAAAAAGTTGGGATTGTTACAATATGAACTTGCTTTGATATAGCAAACACCTCTGCAGTATTGGCAACAGTCAATCAAATTTTATTTTAAGAGACAATAATGACGAGCTCATTAGATGTGTTGGTACTAATACACTATGGCATAGGACAAGCTGGAAAAGCAATGCTAGCTTAAGAACTTACCTATTTGCTATATACACATAAGCCTATATACACTGTTTTGTTATTTTGGAGGACCAATGATAGAAAACAACGTATTTCCAATTTGCTGATTCAAAAGAACTCTTTACTCAGTTGCACAAATCAAAGGCACAGAAGCAACAAATTACCACTTTATTCTTTGTTTACTTAATAATAACAGCATTATATTTAAAAAATAAAAAGGCAATACAGTCTCATAAACCGATAGCAAAAACACCTGCCAATATTGTCTTAGCTGCTCCCTCCCACACTACATAGAGTAGTGCTGCCACACGGAGTAATTGTGGAAACTTGAACCAAATATTGGCTGGTCGATAGCTAGTGCTGCCACACGGAGTAATTGTAACAATTGGAAACCAATCTTATCTAAACATACACTATTATAATATTAACTAAGCTACCGGTAATGTGGTATAGATGAGAAACCTAAAATTCAGAGGAGATTTACCCAAATTTGTGTAGAGGGAAAATGGAAAAAAAATAATAGGGAAAACCTCTCTCTATTAACCCAACCAAGATTTGAATACCAATCTTCATGTTTTCTGTAACCCAGCCTATTGGGAGAGTGATACCTTAGACCTTGTAACAATCAAAGTGAGTTTGTCTTGATAAATAAATCACCAAGTCAATTACAGGCTGACATGTATGCAACTCAAATGTAGCCTGTATATTATTATTTTTGTTTTTTAAAATGGCACAAAAATATCTGAAAATGCCAGTTAAAATTTCTCAGTTAAAATTTCTCTTGTTATACAAAATTCTTTGGATTTTCCATCTTTCATAGTTTTCCCACAAACCATTTCATAAATATTTAAAAGACACTTCAATTAAGCATGCATAAGTCAATTAAAGTGTGTTCCTTTCTTTAGTCCATATCAACACAATACAACGGAAAAAAAAATAAGATAGCTAATGCTTAACTATGAATAAGCTTAAAGTGTCATGCTGAAAAGACGAGTATATGATCACACAGAGAACACAGATTGAAGATAATTCAGGGATTACTCAAGACATAATTTGACAAGGTTAATGATTTTAAATATTTAGGCACAATTTCTACTACCAGTAACACTAAAAATATTAGAATGGAAATGAGGAAGTTAAGTCAGGAAATGCATACTGCTACTGCTACTGCTACTACTACTACTACTACTACTACTACTAAGTTAATTGTTGACATCTCGTCTGCTTTCAAAAAATGTTAAACTCAAAATAAACAAAACAATAATTTAACCGGTTCTCTATGGGTATGAAATGTGGTCTCTTACCATAGGCTTACATGACAAAAATAATAAATAGGCTAGGATGTTCAAAATCAAGGTATTTTGGAACATATTTGGTCCAAAAAGGGATTAGAATACTTTTTGGGGGTGGAGGTGGAGGTGGATAAATAACCCTACTCATCACATGACATTGTTAGGATAATCAGGTCTAGCAGACTATGGTAAGCAGGACATGCAGTGTGAATGGGAGTCATCTAGAATAATTTTCAGAGTATTGATTGGTAAACCCAATGGAAAGAGAGAATTGGGACAACCTAGAAGCAGATCATAGAAGGATAACATTAAAATGGGTCTGAAAGAGTTTGGGTATAATGAAGTGGAATGGATATAACTAGATTAAGATAGGAATGGGTGGCACACTTCTGTAAGTGTGGTAATTAACTTTTAAGTTTCTAATGCCAAAGAGAAAGTCTACTGAACTAAAAAAAAAGTTTATGTTCATTATTGGGGAAATGATTATCAGATCAGGCATTGCTAAAATATTGAAACAAATTTAATATTTTATAAGCCTAATTTAGCCTGTCTGATTTCAATGATTTTAACTATTTTAATGATTATAAAATAGTTTATTTTAACATATTCTTGGGTCTAACTTAAATATTCATAACTTTTTAAAAGCCTATTGGTAGGCCTAGTCCTATTTTGGAAGATGGATTAAGAATTAGCTTATGCTGTCTTTGGGCCAGTTTCATAGTCAAATTTAGTACGCCTCAAGTGCGGCGCTACACTAAATACAAGACGACACCTACCTAAAATCGAATGGAATGGGCCGTTCTCGCATAGGAAACTGGCCCATTCCATTCTGGTTTAGGTAGGTGTCGTCATGAACTTAGTGTAGCGCCGCACTTGAGGCGTACTAAACTTGACTATGAAACTGACCCTTTAGCTCAAATCACCTATTTAACAGTTTATTGCGGGAGAAAGACATCTGGGCCTACAGCAACCACGCCTTGAACATCTTTCTATTTTAGCAAGCTCATCAGTGTTTATAATAAAAATAAATAAAAAACCAACCTAGCCTTACAAAACTCTTTAAATTCAATTAAAATAACATTTTCTATGGACTCATAAATTTGTACACTCCTAGTTATTCCAATGCAAATTTGTAATGTGTGTATTCTGATATTTTAATTAGGCTAGTTAAGTATTTAACCAACCAATTAAAGTATTTTAATGGCTAACTTTTTTAGTGTATTATGTAATTAAAAACTTTACAAAGTCTTAATTACCTGTGTTTTTTTGTAAAAAAAATATTCTCTAACGACAGCGAAAACGTTTTATACCCTGGAAAATAAAACCAATAAAGAGTAAAAAAAAAGACCCAAAATTTTAATTCAGTACCAAATGCTATTTATGATCAGTACATTATGTGTACGTTAAGGGTGTGACGATTGAAGAAAGAAAAGTAAATCATAAGAACAAAATGGCGTCGATCTAGAAGAATGAGTGTAAATTGTTACAAGCAAATACTTATCTAAAACTAATCACTTCATATAACATTCACTGCGATACAAACCAAAATTAACAAATAATTATTTTTTTTGGTAAATTACCAGTAATGTGATGCACGTCAGCCATGCAATTCCGAATACTCATGAAAAAACTTACCAAACGTCCAAAAAAATAATGACAAGTAAAGCTTTAATGTTGCCATTTTATTTCAGCTCCAACCGTATTTAACACAGCACACAATAATCAATATTCAAATATCAGGAAAAGCTAGCGACGATGGCCAAATAAAAGCACAAATAGATTATTTTGTTTGTAACTTTTAATTACACTTTATTATTATTTGACCCATGTTATCAACGCCCCGAAACCAATACGAATATCAAGAACTCGAGACGATTTACATCATGAAAACTTTGTAGCCAACACTTAAAAACGAAAGGTTACCATATGAAACAAATAAATGCAGAGGAAATGTGGTGTTCTTGCAGAACAAAAGAAGGCATGACCAATTGTGCTGATAACACATATGACAAGTTGATCTAGGGACTGTATAATAAATATCTGTTTAGGTGGGTACTCCTAATTAGGAGCAGATTTTGAATTATTCGACCCTGAAAAACGCTATTTCAGACCAACCAAAACTCCTATAGAGGCATTACAATTTTTTATTTTATTTTTTATTTCACTTGCGCTGATATAACACATATGACAAGTTGGTCAAGAGACACATACTAAATCTTTGTATAGGTGGATAATCCCAATTAGGGCCAGATTTTGAATTAATCGACCCAGAAATACGTTATTTCCGAACTGGCAAAACTCTTATGCAAAGTAATTTCAAAAATTATTATTTTTGGAATTTTCACTTGTGCTGATATAACACATATGACAAGTTGATCTATAGACTCTATACTGAATCACTGTATAGGTGGGTACTCTCAATTAGGGCCAGATTATGAACCTAAAAACGCTATTTCTGACCCACCAAAACTCCTATAGAGGAAAATTCAAAAATTATTATTTTTTTTAAATTCCACTTGTAATGTTATAACACATATGGCAAGTTGATATATAAACTCTATACTAGATCCCTGTTTAGGTAAGTATTCCCAATCAAAGCCAGATTTTTAATTAATCGATCCTGAAAAACGTCACTTCCGACTCACCAAAACTTCAATAGAGGCATATCCAAAAATTGTTTTTTGAAATTTTAATTGTGCTAATATAACACATATGACAAGTTGATCAAGAGATTCTATACTAAATCTCTGTTTAGATGGGTACTCCCAATTAGGGCCGGATTTTGAATTAATCGACCCTGAAAAATGCTATTTCCGACTCACCAAAACTCCAATAGAGGCATATTCAAAAATTGTTTTTTTAAATTTCACTTGTGCTGATATAACATAAATGACAAGTTGATCTAGAGAAACTCTACTAAATCCCTGTTTAGTTAGGTATTCTAAATTATGGACAGATTTTGAATTAACTGACTCTGAAAAACGCTTTTTCCGAATCGCCAAAACTCCTATAGAGCCATAATAAAAAATATTATTTTTTGAAATTTCATTTGTGCTGATAGAGCACATAAGATGTTGGTGTAAAGACTCTATACTAAATCCTTGTATAGGTGGATAGTCTCAGTTAGGACCAGATTTTGAATTAATGACCTTGAAATTTATTATTTCTGACCCGCCAAAACTCCTATGCAAGCTAATTTCAATATATATTTTTTTTTAATTTCACTTGTGCTGATATAACACATATGATAAGTTGATGACTGTAGAGAATCTATACTAAATCCTTGTTAAGGTGGATAATCCCAATTAGGGCCAGATTTTGAATAACGCTATTTCTGACACAAAAATACTCGTATGGAGGCATATTCAAAACTTAATGCTTTTTGAAATTTCACTTGTGCTGATATAACACATATGACAAGTTGATATAGAGAGACTATAATAAATCCCCATTTAGGTGGGTACTCGCAATTAGGGCCAGATTTTGAATTAATCGAACCTAAAAAAACGCTATTTCTGATACAGTAAGAGCATAATTATTTTAAGGCTTATTCTGGCAGGAAGTTAACCCAGGCTTGTACATTTCCTTGGAATTCAAGAATATTGGGTTGCCTTCATGCTGAGAATAGCATATAGCTCATATAGCTTCATCCTGTTGACGAGCAAGCACGGTGCGGGAATGGACCTTTGGACTGGTGTGAATCGAGATCAGCATGTTTGTGTGTGAGAAGAACACACGGTTGTTGACTGTTGGAAGCCATGCTGGATGCATGTGTGGTAGAGTTGCCTTTAGAGAGATGACGAGATAACATGTGATCTGGCGGTTCACCCCCACCGGGAGGGTCGATCCCGGGTCTCTAGGTAGCTTTCGCGAGTCCCGTTATCACGCGTGCTCCCTCGTCATGGGGAATTACCTCATATTATGTAGTAGCTTAGTATCTATCTGGAGTAATAAACATATCTCCTTGGACTAACTCGCTAGCCTCATTACACTCATATTATGTAGTAACTTAGTATCTATCTGGAGTAATAAACATATCTTCTTGGACTAACTCGCTAGCATCATTCCCCACGAACCATCCATCCCAACCCCTACCGCTCGGGATCCAGCCTAACCATGTAGCCCCCTAGGGTGCTCCGGTAGTATAGTAGTTAGGGTTGGCTACCGGGCACCCAAATAAATAGGGACGTTATAATACACAAATACTTTTATGTAGTCATTTTCAAAAGTTATTATTTTTTGAAATCTCACTTTTGCTGATAAAATACATATGACAAGCTGGTCTAAAGACTCTAAACTAAATCCCTGTTTAGGTGGATAATCCCAATTAGAGCCAGATTTTAAATTAATCGACCCTGAAAAACGCTATTTCTGACCTACCAAATTTTCTATAGAGGCATTTTATAAAATTAATATTATATGAAATTTCACTTGTGATGATATGACACATATGACAAGTTGATTTATAGACTCGATCCTAAATCTCTGTTTAGGTGGGTTCTCCCAATTAGGGCCAGATTTTGAATTACTTGACCTTTAAAAACGCTATTTCTGATCTAACAAAACTCCTATGGAGACATTCTATTAAATTAATATTTTATGAAATCGCTCTTGTGATGATATAACACATATGACAAGTTGATCTGGAGACTCTATACTAAGTCTCTGTTTAGTTGGGTACTCCTCCCCGCCAGGGAACACTGCCTTTACGTAGGTCCATCAGACCGGGCGGCGGGGATTGTGGCTCCGATGAAGCTGAGGGCTA
>CABFOV010008340.1:0-12724 GCA_902141375.1 Timema poppense
TCTTTGGATGGTGCAACAAAGACATCTCCCTGGGAACACTGATTTGTGTATGATTGTATATCTCTTTGGATGGTGCAACAAATGGATAGATAACTGGGAGAATAGATTTAAAATTATCATCTTTGTTTGAAGGGGATACATATAGGTTTATCTTGGACTTAAACGCTAAGAGCTCAAAATAAATGGGAAGTTGATAACATTTTACGAGTGAATCCTTAATTACAAGCTAAGCCTAATTCTATAGAACTTTTAACAATAAAGAGTTTTGAGCATTTTAACGCGTATAACAAACCATCGTTGCAACTTTTTCCTAGTATAGATTATATTAATAGGTATTTAGCCTACAATTTATAAAACAATTGATTGTATTGGAACAAGACTTACAAACTTAATTTTAGAACAAACATCCTGTCGTATGCCAGTTATTTAACTCAGCACTTTTAGCTCAAATGCCAGTTATTGAACTCAGTACGTTTAGCTCAAATGCCCGTTATTGAACTCAGCACTTTTAGCTCAAATGCCCGTTATTGAACTCGGAACTCTTAATTTAAGTTTATTGAGATACAAATTTTGGCAATCTTTATTATATCTTTCTGTCCATGGTTGTAATTGCTGAACCACATCTTACTACCCATCTGCCATCAAAATATACTGAATAAACGGGGTAGGGATGAGGAAGGAAGATTTTGAGAAAATGTGCTAGCATTCGTGTGGTGGTAGAGTGAAAACCCCACTAAAATAACTCTAGTACAACAGGTCAGGATTTGAATACTGACCTCTCTGTAACTGTAAACACATTATTCATCGTGAATCACGCCTAAGACGAATATATTTCTATATCCATCGGACATATGGAGCATTATCAATTTAACGGTAGATTACCCGCTAACGAGTTTATTTAGCGGCCGTAATTAACACATCATCAATGTTTTCGTAAGGTTTAGGCAGGCCCGCTCCTAGCGCGGCTGATACGGCGTGAAGCTGGTGGTATAACGCCGCTCAAAAGGGGCGAGCCAGGAAGGGCAGCGCAAATATATTACATTATATAAATTGAAAAATGATAACTTGACACGGGAATTGAACCCGGGACCTTTGATTTAGTACGTCAAGGCAAACGTCCTGGGTTCTATTTCCGTGTCCAGGTGTAGTTTTTTTTTACTTAAGAGAATATATTTAGATGCGGATATAATAACCGTAACTATCAAATACAATAAGTCCTCAATGTTGGTTATCTAATCTATCACATTACATTTGATTGTGATTCAATTTCTAGTAAACCGCAACATTAGACGCGTAGACTAAACGTCAGGTTCCTTTGTGATAGGGAGGTCAGAGCTCGATTCCCATTCGCAGGGTATTTTTATAAATATTATTTCATTCTCCTTCCCGGAAATTTCGGATAAATTGTGTCAAAATTAATCCTTAATCACCTCAAATCAATTGGTGTGGCTAAATACATACAGATCTGATGGGTATTTGTACAGGAAGCTAATAATAAGATAAAAAATATATATATATATATATATATAGCTATTTTTTTATTTGTATATATATATATACACAGCCTATTTATTTCTAGTGATTAACGCACATTTGATTAAATCAAAAATGTATTTAGCTGGTGACCTGGCGGTCTAGGGGTAAGGTGTCAATCTTCTGTGCTGGCGGCCGGAGTTCATTCAATCCTCGGTCCCGGCACAGATTTATCTGATTACCAAACCCTTCCTTCACCTCTGACAAGACATATTGTGAATGTGGGTAAATGCCAGGCCTCCACCATGGTTCGGATCCCACGTTAAACTGTAGGTCCTTCATTTCTTCTCACAACCACCCTACCATAACACATTAGCGTAAGTGCGTATAACCCGAACGGGTAGTAAGACACGGTGCTAATAATAATAATATATTTAGCTAAGCTAGCCTTTGGAAAATATGTTGAACCTTAAATAAAATAAAATTTAAAATATCAATAAAGAAACTATACATAAGATCTGAAGTTACACATATTTTTATCTAAGTCTATACTGTCTTCTATTTCCACAGCAGGTCCTTTCATATTCGATATCCAACAACACAACTTGTCCGGTAGCATGTCTAAATACCGAGCCAAAGGTCCCGGCTTCAATTCCTGGAACGGCCAAAAGGTTTATCATAGAGGAAATGGGGAGTTTCTACTTTCACAGCGATAAATTAATGGCCGAGGTGTTGGGGTCTGTTAGTAGGTTTAGGTTAGTTTATAAGCCTCGCGCTAATATAGATAGAGCACCTTAAATAGTAGCTTGAATAAATACAAAATGGATAAATAATACATTCAATAATATTGAAGCTCAGTTGATAGCGCGTCTGTCCACCCTATTAAGAGTCCCAGGTTCAATTACCGTTAGGGTAGAAAAATGTGATTGGTGAAATGCGAGTCTCCCCTTTCACAATGATCAATAAACGGCTTGAAATGGTGACGTGGCGGTCTAGGGGTAAGGTGTCAGACTTCTGTGCTGGCGTCCGGGGTTCAATCCTCGGTCCCGGCACAGATTTATCTGATTACCAAACCCTTCCTTCACCTCTGACAAGACATCTTGTGAATGTGAGGAATGCCAGGCCTCCACCGTGGTTCGGATTCCACGTTAAACTGTAGGTCCTCCATTTCATCTCACACTCACCCTATCATTACACATTAGCGTAAGTGCGTATAACCCGAACTGGTAGTAAGACGCGGTGCTAATAATAATAATAATAATAATAATAATTAACGGATTGGGCTGGGTGGTGGGGGGTAGGAAGGGGGGTGGTTTCTGTTCTATATTTAAGTTATAGGTCGTGTGCTAGTATAATAAGTTGGTTCAGGAAGCCCACGTTAAATAACTCAAATAAATGGAAAATAAGAATAAATAACATCGAAAATGATATATTTTATAAATAAATCAAAACGATGATGATATCTAAAAGTAATGGCTTATATAGCTCAAAACAAACTAGATTAGACTTCTGAAAACCAATTTATATTTTATAAGGTTCACCATAAAAAGAAGCTACAAAGTCGGGTTGTCTGGAAAAAGAAATAACGATGGTTCCCCCCCCCCTAACAATTCTCCAAAATTATGATAACAATTTTTATCTTTATAAATTTATAGCTAATGAAATATACTTCGAATTAAAACCAAAATATTAAACAAAACATTCCAAAGAAATATATCGAGGAAACTTATTCATGGAACTTTATTATAGTGTTTCATTTTATTTACAAATGTCAATTAAATGAGACGAAAGAAAAAAAAACTTTAGTCATATCGCCCTACTTGGAAGAGATAGGTTGATGACGTATGTGAGCGTGAAGCATTACTCGTGGGAGACACGACTTCAAATCCTGGTCCCGTGATAAGGCCACATTAATATCGAGCGTGTTTATACCGCTGGACCATTGTTTTAAGATATTCCTCGAGACTGCCACTGAATATTCATCACTGACCTACAACAAGCACAGAGCCTGTGTAGGTGAACTACGACCGGGATTGTTGAGAGACACGCACGAATTGCGGCCCACTCACTCGAGAGAGAGAAAGAGAGAGAGAGGTATGCGTTGTGTCCACCTAATTAGCGGTGTGATTTCTATTATACTGTCTTAGAATTCAGATAGAAACTATCATCGTCTCATGCCAACATCCCACGTAATATACAAACTTCCTCAGTTATGGTCGTTCAATGGTTTTTGGCAAGGATTTTAAGGTTTGCTAGATTAGGTTGTGTTAGGTTAAGTTAGGTTAGGTCAACAGCCCAGGTCGCAATTTGTTTGTGGCTTAAAAATGTGGAGCCGCAACTCACCTGTATATTTAGAGGTAAACAACTCGCCGCAACTCACCTGTATATTTAGAGGTAAACAACTCACCGCAAATCACCTGCATATTTATAGGTAAACAACTCACCGCAACTCACCTGCAGCCCACAACACTGTTGTATTCTTAATAAACAGTCTCGTCACTTTCTACGAACTCTTTTATTGAACATTAGGAGATAAAAAAATATGTTTTCTTGTAGAGGGTGAGGCTGTCAAACGGCAAGATTTTAAAAAATAGCAAAAAATTAAATAATAATATTTAGCACCGCGTCTTACTAACCGTTCGGGTTATACGCTTTAAGTACTAATTACTCTAATGGATTAGGACTTGGGAAGGTTGAATTAGAGGAATTGAACCCACATTTGCGTGGAGGGAGAGTGGAAAACCATTTAGGAAAAACCACCCCAGTTCACCCGACCGAGATTCGAACCTCGATATCCCCGTCCTCAGCAGTCGAGCTTCAACACGACAAGCACGTTAGCCAACTACGCCACAAAGGCGGGTCAAAAAATTAAAACAATTAAATTTTTTTTTTACATAAATGTAATGTACTTGAGTGTAAATTACTAGAGTATCTGGAAAAGGTTCATTTTCTGAAGATGGTGTCGGTAAGATGGAGTCCTTGGCTTAGCACACATTGTCGGAGTCTGAGAGCGAAGCTGCCCATGACGTTGCGAAGCATTAACGGATTGTTATTGACCTATTGCCCCAAATTCACTCCTTCAAATCATCCCCGGTCCTTGGCGGGTTCCCCTTGAAAACCTGAGTTCTAAGATATCCTCAGAGAAAATAGTCAGGAGTCGTCAAGTCTGGTGAACGGGCAGGCCACGGGAAATCACCGGACTTGCTGATGAGACGACCAGGAAATGCAAGCCTCAGCAGATTAATTGAAACTCCGGCAGTACGGCAAGTTGCGCCATATTGCTGGGAAACTGTGTTTTCATCTCTGTCATAGTCATAGAGTGCAGGCAGGGGAAATGTTACCAACATGTCGGCGTAGCGATCGGAGTTCACCGTCACCATGTTACCGTTTTCCTTTTTAAAAAATAAATAAAAAAGGGCCGATTACTCCACGAGACGATACTGCGCATCAAACCGTCACTTTTTCTGAATTGAGGGGTTTTTCATGGAGATTTTTTGGGCTATTTTCGGCCCAGAGCAGAAAATTCTGCTTGTTGATGAAGCCGCTAAGGTGAAAGTGGGCTTTGTCACTCATCCATCAGTTGTGAGCTCTCTCTTCATTTTGTTCAATGAGATTTAACATCTGTTGACAAAAGAGTACTCTGCTATTGTAATCTTGAGGTTTGAGTTCTTGCACCACCTGAATCCTATATGGATGATAGTGGAGGTCATTCTTCAGAATCCTCCTCACGGTTCGGTTACCGAGACCAAGTTCTACGCTGTCTCATCGGGCCGATTTTCGCGGGACTTCTTGCTAAGGCTACACTCACATAATCGATATTCTCAGGGGTCCGGCTGGCTTTTCATTACCACCTCTTTTCTGTGTCGTGCTAGCGGCAGCTTCGAAATTTCTCACCACACAAGCCGATAACTTTCGCAGAAGGAAAAGGGGAAGCGCGTGGGGGGTGGTCTAAACTCTCGCCGGAAGGCGCATCGAGCACCGACGAAATTATCCTAATTTTTTGTAATTACGCCTTTACGGCAAACTCACGCTGCACACTCGAGGTCAAGGTCGTGTCCCCCACTCTCCCTTCCTGGAATCTTACCGTTTGACCGCCTGACTCTGTATTAAAATGATTTGTAATTGTTTACTTTGTTCCAAAACTGGTCGCAAGTCCGGACTGTTTCAATATTTAAACCATGTTCGGTTGAGGAGATGAAGTGTAACCCCAAAAAAAGGAAAAACCCAACCTTCTTGGTAACAATAATTTTATTTACACATCGTTAATGATACAGCGAGATTTTAATGCTCACAAGTATAAACTATAGTAGACAGCTCTTTTGAGCAGAAGAGAGTAAACATTGTACACGATCTGCTATTAGGGTAAAGTCGTGTCTACATTGAGCTAAGTGCACATTTGCAGCGTTACAACGGCTAGCAAAAATTTGGAAAACATTAACATATATAATGAGCAAATAATACATCATAACAACCATAAGTGAATGGTCTCTTAAAGTGTATTACTATTATTATTATCACCGCATCTTACTATCCGTTCGGGTTGTACGCACTTACGCTAATGTGTAATGGTAGGGTGATTGTGAGATTAAATGGATGACCTACAGTTTAACGTGGGATCCGAACCACGGTGGAGGCCTGGCATTCCTCACATTCACAAGATGTCTTGTCAGAGGTGAAGGAAGGGTTTGGTAATCAGATAAATATGTGCCGGTACCGAGGATTTAACCCCGGACCCCAAGCACAGAAGTCTGACACCTTACCCCTAGACCACCAGGTCACCGACCTCTTAAAGTTCATGCGTGCGATACTAATAATACATTATGATAACCACATATGATCTGTGTCACTATAGTAATAGCATGAAGTGCGAATAAGATGAGATTCATCTAAAGAGTGACCTCCATAGCCGTCTAAACCCAGTATAAAAGTCAAATTACGACCAAATAACAAGCCGATATATCGTATCAGAGATGGCTACGCTACCCTCAAAGGTGCGGGCGAGAGGGGAGAACACGTCACGTGCTGTTGAACCGAAATATCGACGCACAAGTACTCCATGAAATCACATCAATCTACGAATACCTTCTGCTGCGTCGGTATGTTTTTTGTCGTTGCACAAACACATCGTCCCTTCGGGTAGCAGACCCGGTTAGATTGTCCGTGATTCAGGAACCCGGTAAGGTCCTTTAAATGGTAAAGGTTTCGTGGCGTTTATTACAAACGTTACAGAAGGTAGAAATTTACAGGGAGATCCCTCGTATTGCCGTGGAGGACGACTGGAAAACCATTAAAAAGAACACATCTCCTTAGACCCACACGGGTTTCAAACCATGACCTTGCGTCACAGGTTTAGAAGACAACATCTGGCTGACGTGTTTGTCCACATGAACCGCAATGGTGTAGGTATATGTGTTTTAAATGTGTATTTACTAAACCTAAACCTTTAAATTACAAAATACCAACTGAAGTAAAGATAATTAGACATATTCTATTGATTACTCTGACTATTCAATTATTTAAACAGTATAAAAAATGGCATCACTTAAGCATTGGAGTTTTTCTGAATAATTGGAGATTGGCTAAAATGGATTATGTTTGAAATGTAGGTTGGCTGAGTTGGAGGTTAGTTGAGATGTAGTTTAGCTTAGTTGGAGGTTGGTTTGAATGCACTCTGGCTGAAATACAGTTGATCATAATTATAGGTTGGCCGTAATGCACTCTGGCTGAAATTCACTTTAGCTTAATTGGAAGTTGGCATTAATAGAGTCTGGCCGAAATGGAGTTTGGCTTAATTGGAGGTTGTGAAATTCACTTTAGCTTAATTGGAAGTTGGCATTAATAGAGTCTGGCCGAAATGGTGTTTGGCTTAATTGGAGGTTGTGAAATTCACTTTAGCTTAATTGGAAGTTGGCATTAATAGAGTCTGGCCAAAATGGAGTTTGGCTTAATTGGAGCTTGTCTGAGATTATGTTTAGCTGAACTGGAGGCTCGTAGTAATGTAACTAAACTGGAGTTTAGATGAGCCAGCCGATCCCTCGACTGGAGATTTTAAACAACTACTGACCAGTGCTATCAATAGTCAACCACTCAACTTTGTTCCTAAGTATAAGATAGCTTATGATGTTGATATTTAGCAAACTTCCACGCTAAGCACACACAAACTCAGAAATTAGATCATCACAGGAGAAAATAACCTGTTAATTTGTTTTTAATTTGTTTTTATGTTTCCAGTGTACATTGCATGGTTGCAACTGAAAGGTTACAGGAAAGTATAGATGGCAGAAAAAAGAAGTAGAATAGAATTAATATGCCAGTAATTGAATATTTGTTCCAGTGTGAAATCTGGCCCACATGTTAGCCCACACATGCATGGAAACCAATCACACGCCCGACCACATCTTGATATGAAACGTAATTACAAACGGCCGAAAGAGTAATATCAATAATTATCACACCCAACCGCATCTGGAAAGAAATGCAGCAACCAAAATAAAAAAATATGTTTTTGCATATTTTTACGTTATCATTTAAATATAAAAGGTTTGTAATAATTCACATTTTTGAACTCAGAATTTTGAGGCAGCTTTAACTGATACGCGTGGTCAGCTACGGGTTGGACGCCACTTATTAGACACTTTTGAAACACGTAATGGGTTGAAACAAGGAGATGCACTTTACCCATTATATTTTTCTAGCCTTAGAGTACGCTATTAGGACAATGCAATAGATTAGGGAAGGATTGACACTAAACGATACAATGCAGCTATCAGCACAGGCCTACATCTATGATTTAGCTTTGTTGGGACATATAAGGAAGTTGTTAAAAGAAATGGAGACATTTTACTAAAGGCTGGTAGGAAATAGGCTTAGAAGTGAAGGCTGAAAAGACTAGGTTTATGACCACACAGATAACAAAGATTGGATAATACAATTTAGAGATTACTGCGAACAACATATCATTTGATAAAGTTAATGAGTTTAAATATTTAGGAAATATTTTAACTAGCAATAAATTGGAAATCAGGAAAAGAATACAATCGGGAAATGCATGCTATTATTTGGTCAGTAAGTGGTTGACATCTTGCCTGCTGTCCAAGAATGTAAAACTCTGGATATAATTTTACCGATTGTTCTCTATGGGTGTGAAACGTGGTCTCTTACCTTACATGACGAAGACAAATATCTTTCAAATATCTTGAGCTAGTTCTATTCAGTACATCCTATCCCTATCTTGAGATAGTTATATCCAGTCAACCTCTTTATACCCTATCTTTATCATGAGATAGTTCTAGCCAGTCCACCTCATTACATCTTTTCTCATTCAGGTTCATTCTAATGTTATCCTCCCATCTGCGTCTATGTCTTCCCACTGGTATCTTCCCATTAAGTTGGCAAGTCAATACCTTGAACGTGGTTCTACCATTCGCGTTTCATGTTCTGTCCGCTGTAGCTTGCGAGATTCGATTATTATATCAATGTATGATGACGAGGACAGGTAATATAAACTATCATTATGTAACCTACACAGTGCCACATAAGCATTTTCCAGGTGTCTGTGGAATAAAATATAGATGCACACAAGTTATCTGGTTAATATAACAATATTTATTAATCATTTCTACACTTTATGTATTAGAATTTGGCGTGTCCACCTCCATATTGCAGCGAACAGCACGCAGTATTTTAGGATACGAGCGTAGAATAATCTCGAAAAGAACTTATCCTCTTCCATGGTGTGCAAGGCATTGGTAAGGTGTTCTCACTACGTGTGTTGGGACCTCTTGGCATCCCGTGCTTGGATCATCAGTGACTCAACACCAACCTTTAGAAGTAGGCGTCACTCCCATAGTTATTGGCTCGCTAGATCACGTGATACCCTTCATGTAACGTTCACCTGAAGTGAAAGACCTCCCAGGACATCTAATAAGTTAAGTTAACCTCAAGTGAACGTTAAGTTGATCGTGATCCCGGCATAAGGAAGACTCTCTTTTTTATCGTGATACGATCTGTTTTTCGTAATCTGAACAAACCTTAGCCCCTCAGACCACCGGCCACAGTTTCCATCAGCCAACAACGTCACGAGCATGCTTTGCACATCTTTATCAGCCCTTTCGACGCCTGGCTGTGGCGTGGTTTGCCGTGGACCAGTTTAACTCCATCTCACATGGAACGCAAATAGTTTACTACATGTTTAGCAAACTCTCAACCATTGACTGACTGCAGAATTGTAGGGGCTCCCAAAATGCAAAAAATATAAATAAGCCGTGTCACGTGTGACGCTGTAGTCATTGTTTCCAACATTACGTACAAGATAAACAATATTATAAACAACAACTTATTGAACAACAAACATTCTTATTATTATTAGCTAACTTAGAACTTTGTTGTTCGTAATTAATAGCTAACTTAATTTTATGAAAATAGCTGAAAACCTATGCAAGTAAAAATAAAAACTTTTTCGGTAATAGAACTCAGTCTACACAGAATATAAACATGGTTTTATTTTTTTAGTTACAATAATCTCATGATTGGTTTAATAAAGTGAATTAGCTAAAAATCCTACGCGAAGTTATTGTAAATAAACTCACTTGCTCTTGGCTCGTGTAGCCATAGCTTAAACACGTCAAACATCTCCTCGTTTGTCACAGAATATATTAGACTAGAATGACCTTGAGAAAAAGGGGCGATAAGTTTCTCAACTCCCCAAATATAAAAACATGGAACCGTTTAAAACGAAGATCGTCCACATATGTCTTAGCAACTAAGGAGTCGAACCAACATTTTGATCGGTCCTGGTTCCCACTCCTCTTCTCTAGACAAACAATTGAAAGGTTCCGGTTCCGGTTAGATCACAATAAAGGTTCCGGTACTTTTCAATCCCTGATAGTGTTTAGGTTCTGATTCCAGTTTATTTTAGCACAGCGTCTTTTTATCCGTTCGGGCTACGTTAATGTACTAATTTCGATAGTTGATTTTTAATGAATAAGAAAGGTTATAATTTTTATATATCTAGGAAGTGTATCCACATTTGTGTACAAAGAGAGAGGTAAACCACTTTGGAAATAGCACTCTTAGTATGCCCGACCGAGATTCGAACCTCGATTTCCCTGTCATCGGCAGTTAAATCTACTGTGAAAGGGGCCGCCTTTAGACATTTCTGTAAAACTAGGAACCTTTAAGAACCTTTTAGAACCTTTATGAACATAAAATTATTTAACGGTTCCAATTCCCGTTCTTCAGAATAGCGTTTTATGGTTCCGGTTCTGGTTTTGGTCCCTTAAAAATAACTGTTAGCTCCGGCTATCGGTTCCGGTTCGACTCCCCGTTAGCAACTGATGTTTTTGCATGTTTCACGGATTGTAGAAACTCTCGGTGTTTCTCATCACAGATGTAGAAACAATTCGAGTCCTTTGAGTAAATTAATTTCCCCAAAACTTCTATCAAACAGTTATTAAACGCAACACGTATTTCACTCACTGTTAACTGATCAGCCAGCTGCGGCGCATGCTCAAAGATCTTACAAAACAAAGGAACCAGCTTTCCCAAAGGCGTGTGGATAGTTCGCACTTCCCCCGGGTAAAGCTCGATGTTAGTAAATTTCTATTATTATTAGCACCGCGTCTTACTACCCGTTCGGGTTATACGCACTTACGCTAATGTGTAATGGTAGGGTGATTGTGAGATGAAATGGAGGACCTACAGTTTAACGTGGAATCCGAACCACGGTGGAGGCCTGGCATTCCTCACATTCACAAGATGTCTTGTCAGAGGTGAAGGAAGGGTTTGGTAATCAGATAAATCTGTGCCGCGACCGAGGATTGAACTCCGGACCACCCCAGCACAGAAGTCTGATACATTACCCCTGGACCACAAGGTCACCTAATCAATTTTGAAATTAATTTCTTTCTTTACCTAAGGCGGCCGGGTAAAGTGCCTTCCAGCCGGGTAATACAAGGTTTATCCTTATTTCTGGTTCTACCAGTAGCATATACTCACTCGTACATATCATGTCTTGTCACGCAGAGTTTCCCACGACATTATGTTAACACTTCGGCAGCAAACTTTAGGTTCAATTTTGAGTTAAGACTATTATTTTTACATGGGTTGTTATCATGCATCTAATCAAAATACTGATGTATGTTCTTATCTTTTTTATATATACATATTCAGGCCTCTCCAATAATTATATGTATATATATAACTTCCAAGACAAATGAGAAGAAAGATTTTCGTTGGGAAGTTTATCTCCCTACCCCTTCCCCCAGCATCCAGCGAACTTGAGGAAATTACGGAGAGAAGAACGACCAATCCTGTAAGTTGGACCACAAGGCGTGTCCCCCATCTCGTGTTTTGGAACTAATTCTCTCAACAACTTACAATCACTTCTGAGATAACTTCTAGGGCCATTCTTGGGGAATAGGTTTTTTGATTAAAAAACAAACAAACAGTAGGCCTGGATAGATTTAGTTTGAACAAATATACGTCTCGGCTTTATCGACGATAGAGGGGTCTATTTCCTGCCCACAAGACCCTGGTTCTATTCCAGGTGATGTGTGTGTTCACCAAATTAATACACTTTCTTGAGTACGTGTTGTTTGTAAGTCGTGCTTTTGTACACAGCTGTTTATTAATAAAAAATCATATCGTCTCACTACCCGGTCGGGCTTGTGTACTAATAACGCTAATAGTTTTAAAAATTAATAGGCTATATTTAGATGAATTGTACCTGCACTTGCATATAGGAAGAGTGGTAAACCATTTTGGAAAAATCACCCTCAGTACGCCTGCCCGGGGTTCTATTATCCATTTCCCCATTATTGTGAGTCTAGTCTACCGTGAGAGTAGCGCCTTAGACTATGCGGCCACCAAAGTGGGTTATCTGTTTTGTTGTTATCTTAGAACGACCAATGAGCAGTAAATGATACATATTTAAATTCGAAAAGTTTCAAAACAATCTTCCGTTCCAACGATCGAACTTTAATAATTGTGTCCTGGGTGACCTGGCGGTCTAGGGGTAAGGTGTCGGACTTCTGTGCTGGCGGCCGGGGTTCAATCCTCGGTCCTGGCACAGATTTATCTGATTACCAAACCCTTCCTTCACCTCTGACAAGACATCTTGTGAATGTGGGGAATGCCAGGCCTTCACCGTGGTTCGGATTCCACGTTAAACTGTAGGTCCTCCATTTCATCTCACAATCACCCTACCATTACACATTAGCGTAAGTGCGTATAACCCGAACGGGTAGTAAGA
>CABFOV010008341.1:6650-23981 GCA_902141375.1 Timema poppense
AAAGTAAAGAAAACTTTTGGAATATTGTACATGAGCAGTGTATGTGTTAGATTAGTCTTATCCAACGGGTTAGTTCTAAGTTGTTTTAGAAAAACTGTGGCTTTTATCTAATAAATCAGAAAAATTGCTTAAATTTAGAAAATTAAACTCTTTTGCCCTTTAAAGTTAATACAGGTGTCTTGAGGATTAAGATTGCATGATTTATGACATCGTACATAAGCATTCTCCAAAATATAGGGGGAAAAGTAAAAATGTGTTTGTTAATACAGAATTTAAAATTTATCCGGCAAAAGCTGCATTTTAAGAGAGCAATTTTTTGGAACCCATTATGATCTTTCTTTGAAACCTATAGTAAAAGTAAAATCAGATATTCTTAAAAATCGTTGTTAAATCTTATTTTTTTTAGTATAATTTTTAACAAATGCTATTTTTATCACTTTTAATTTTGTTTTATTTGTTAATTTACCAACTCGAAATACAGAAGCCTACTACATGAAAAATTATATATTTTTCTTTCATATTTATGACAATTATCAGTAGATTTACTAATGCTATTATTAATTATTAGTTTTAAAGAAAAACCGAGTGCATTTAGTAATGAATGTAAGTTCAAATTATGTTTTTCCATTAACATGCTAAGTGAAACAGTAAATGGGCAATTTGGCAACGCTAAGACCAAGACTGTAGCATGACCGGTTTGTTTTTTATTTTATTCATTGTATGGACTAGTAATAAAACAAAGCGTTAATCTATTGTTTCTGTTCAATGTTAGTTTTCAGGTTAAAACGTGTGTACCAAATCACATTTATTTTTCAGCAAATTATAATTTATCCCCAAGTAACCAATGTGACCGACCGCTGGAGAAATTGAAAAATCACATTGGTTAAATGACTATGATGATAAACCACAACAAACACGGAGACTAAAGTGAAGTTTCCCACGGTTTACAGGCGTGTGCTAATGAAATGACACCTGTTTAACATTGTTGCAGCCTTTTGTGATGTGTACTTCAGGAGCGAGTGTTATTAATTAAAATAAAGCTGTTTTAACATTATTTTCCGTTTTTAAACTGTTGTTTATTGTTCAATGTACTTTATTGACAATTAAATCCAGTATTTTTTTATATTTTATTTTCATTTGTTTAATTTTCATGAGATCATATGGGTTTCAAGGTGAGGACAGTGACCGAATTGTCATAATGGTCGGAAAAAATCATTTTAAATATGTTTGAACTATTGTTATGCAATAAATTATTAATTATATAAGAAATAAAAGAAGGGACTGGAAATAGAAACACACCATTTTACTAAAATAAATTATGTACTATCCCTTTCACCCATGGGGACTGTGATTTTGACCCATGCTCCTTTCCATGATATTTTTAGTGATCCTTGCCAATAAAGTTTTTGAAATTTGTATGCCTCGCTCTAAAAACTATTATAGTGGTCCTTGCCCTTAAATTCCTGATAGATGGCCGAATCCAAGCACTTTTCCTTGTTTTTTTTTTTACTCGAGGTCCAAAATTAAACATAATTCTTGGTTTTCACGATAAGTCACCCTGTGAACACTGCATTTAGAGGTTGAAAAATCTTAGGTTAGAAATGAAGTGTAGAACAGTCTTTCATTAGCTCTAACAAAATTAAAAACTCTTACCATTGTTTCAATGTGGTTGGGGGTGTAAAAGGATGATGAAAAGAAGCTGTACTCTGCTATCAGCCGTTGCTCAACCATATAATCAAGACCAAGTCTCTTGGTTATGTCCTCTGAACTGACTGTGGTCCTCCCAAATGTCATAACTGCCAAAGGAGGACAGGGTACCCGACCAACACCCTCTATTATCTGGTGAAGCCGAGTCCGGGCTGTTGCCCAGTTTGCAGTTTCAGGGCCCAGACAAAACAAGGCCGCATGAAGCCCAGAAGTCACAATGGAGTCAAGTTTTCCTCTACCAACCACACACCTCACACTGGTAGTTAGGTGGATATCTGGAGTAATGTGGGAGCGGCACAAACTAACTCCCTGAGAACAAAATACTCACTTTACAGTCCTACAACTTTCACAAACAGTTTACCTGCATCAACATGATATTAAAGTGGTGACGTATTACCTCACAATTTCAAGTTTATATTTTAAAATAACTGTCTAATAAAAATTTGTGGATGATAAAATAAACACAAATTAAACTTGTCATTAAGATTCAACACTTTCTATAAGTAACGGGTTTTTTTCTAAGAAGAGATGATATCATATTTTATTATCATGGCTGTGATTGGGTTTCAATAATAATGGCTTCTATCTTTTATTAATTTTGTTTGTAGGAAGACAGAGAGGAAAGATTTTAAACTTTGTACTTCTATTATATTTGGAAGAAGGTACAGGAAAGGTGGATAGAAACATATAAAAGCTACAGACGCAATATGGCATTTAGAGTGAAAAGAACGCAGTTCACATTTTACGTTACTGCCTTTGTCCAATAGCAATTGGGAATGGTTGAAAAATTATCATTGGTGAAATGTGGATTTACCTTTGAAATTGATAAATTGAGAGCCGGGGACTGGATGTTGTGCCTGTCCTAGTCTTAAGATAGATTATAAGGCATATGAAGTTACAACAGCCCTAGCAAGCCGGTAGTGGAGAATATATGGCTCGAATAAAAAAACTGAGCCACTACAGGATGGAAAGAGTAATGGATGTAAAGTAAGGTCATTGATAATGTAGCTTTAAATACCTTGGGATTAAATGTACCAATGATAAATATATAAATACTTCCCCTCACCATAAGTCATAGTTTAGTGGTATTTATGAATGTATGCTAAGGGGCCATCATATTCGTTGTCCCGGGCTGCCATGAACCTGTGAATCCACCACTTGTGCCAAACCTTGAGAACATTAATTTAACGGGTTTTAAACCTACACAACATTTAATAATTTTCAAACCTAGATAATATTTAAGGGGTTTCAAAGCTAGGGATCCTGGGACACACCTCATGCATTCACAGACATGTCTTGCAAACCACGGGTCTTAAGCCATCTAAGATAATATTTTATAAAGGGATGAATTAATAATATATATAGGAATTGTGTAAGAACCAATGTTTTAATTCAAGACACCATCACCACATGACTTTTAAAAAACTATCAAGAATTGACAGTAAGGATAAGATTTAATGTTGAAATGAGAGTGAATGTTTACCTCTTTCTGGGGCGAGAGTCTATTGCTGGATATGAACATGTTCTGTGTCCAGGTGCGAAGATTGCCACTATGACTGGGACACTCCGTGGCACACGGGGTGGAGACTAGCAACTTCCAGAATAGTTTTGAAGTATGAGCCCCCGGTCTAGTAGCCAAGTATGGACCCACAACAGATGGCAGGTCTACACTGCTAAATGAGAAGCTTGGGTCCTTCAAGACTGTAAGAAAAACATCGAGAGCTGTTTAGTAGATGAGTCTTGTCTGAGATCCAACAAGAACAAATCCTCAATATTGCAAATACTCAAAACTTTACCTCAAATCTAAGCTTTAAAAAGAAGCTTGGGTTTAAACTCAAGAGAGCTTGTTTTATAAGGTTATTTCTGTGTTGTATTGTTTGGTGAGAAATGACTCATTATTTACTCTACTTTCTACTTATTTAGATATTTGTGATGTACTTATGTTATTTCTAATATAAAAATATCAATACTATTGTTATTTTAAAGTTTTTTTTATCTAAAATATTTGGGTATTACCTACTTTTATTTTAAAACATATATGTTTTTTAAATTTTGGCAATAATTTGAGATTTATTTAAATGATTACTGTTTAAAATAACATATTTATTAAATTCAAGCTTGGATCTACTCAACTCAAGAGCTTTATGTTAAGTTTATTCAACTCTTAATGAAAACACTTGAGCTGGCATACCCCTATTCGTTATGCTTCATTTTACTCTAACTCACTGTGAACGAAGTCAGCATCACTAATTGTATTACGAGTGAGCTGGTCCAAATGGGGTTTAAGCAGTCTGGTGGCCTTGTGACTGGCACACACGCCAGGAAGCAAGGCAGGGAAGTTTATCAGGGCTTCTCGGAGTCTGCGGCGGTACTTGGCTATCCTCAACCACTTTTCACATACAGCTTTCAGCTTCTTCTGCTTTACTCTCTCTGAGAAACCTCGCACCCTGATATATTTTTATACAATGTTAAAATCATTTAGTTGTGTGCAAATTAACAAGCATTTAACACAAATGGGTTTCTCTTAGCTCAACAATAAACGAGCACATGCTTTGCAAAAAAACTTCTTCAAAAAGTATACAAGAATGAACAATTACATCTTATTTATTAATTTGATGAAACAAGGAAATTTATTAAAATAATACAACTATTTATTAGGGCTCGACCAACCAGCTATATTTCCGATCATGCTGATTCCAATTGTTTGTTGTCATCTAGGCCAATGCTGATCATTTGCTTTATTTTATTTTAAATAATACCAAGATAATATGCAAAGAAAAAGTAATAGTTCCAAAGATTAAAAAAAAAAGTGTAAATGTGAAAGTGTAAAGAAGTTGGGAGTGTAAAAGGTGCCAACTATCATTTCAGGTTGGCTTTCTTCACCATCACTTAATTTACATCACTGTACAGTGTTTCTACATTGTCTTATGTTTCACTACCACAAAGATATGGAAGATCTTTCTTTGCTTTTTAAGGTATTTTGTTGATAATATGCAGTAATATTTTTTTTTAAAGAAGTGTTCACACATATAATTTTTATTTTGTTCAATATAGTATGATTGCTTACACAAGTTTAAATGAAAACTTTAGAGTTTATTTTAATATAATTTACTTTATTATTTGCCCAACCATATTTAAAAAATAATTGCCTCCACTTTTCACATTGTTATGTTTGTGATAATTTTATAACGATAAAAGAATTTAATTTTAAATATACGAATGGAATATAATGGCAAATATATTAATTTTATAATAAGAACAGAAATAATATTTTGTTCATTAAATTTATATGAATTTAAACTTTGAATAAGTATAATTAATTTATAAATAATTTGATGTCATCCTCATCCTGCACCATTGTTTCCAGGCTGGGGCGGGTCAGTTTGCTGTACTAGCGGGGTAGTGACGCGCAATACTAGGAGCCTACCCAGTAGGTCTTGCTTAGCCTCCCCTAATCAATCCTAATCTCATCACCAAGTGGTGTATTCGTGGGCCTGAGCAGCCTGATGAAGGTTGGGTCGAACTCAAACGGAAACCGGGTTAGGTAGAGATGAGAGACAGGAAACTGGTGAACAAGCTTGGAACAGGGCTTGACTAGTTGGCTACAGGCTTGGAACAGGGCTTGACTAGTTGGCTACAGGCTTGGAACAGGGCTTGACTAGTTGGCTACAGGCTTGGAACAGGGCTTGACTAGTTGGCTACAGGCTTGGAACAGGGCTTGACTAGTTGGCTACAGGCTTGGAACAGGGCTTGACTAGTTGGCTACAGGCTTGGAACAGGGCTTGACTAGTTGGCTACAGGCTTGGAACAGGGCTTGACTAGTTGGCTACAGGCTTGGAACAGGGCTTGACTAGTTGGCTACAGGCTTGGAACAGGGCTTGACTAGTTGGCTACAGGCTTGGAACAGGGCTTGACTAGTTGGCTACAGGCTTGGAACAGGGCTTGACTAGTTGGCTACAGGCTTGGAACAGGGCTTGACTAGTTGGCTACAGGCTTGGAACAGGGCTTGACTAGTTGGCTACAGGCTTGGAACAGGGCTTGACTAGTTGGCTACAGGCTTGGAACAGGGCTTGACTAGTTGGCTACAGGCTTGGAACAGGGCTTGACTAGTTGGCTACAGGCTTGGAACAGGGCTTGACTAGTTGGCTACAGGCTTGGAACAGGGCTTGACTAGTTGGCTACAGGCTTGGAACAGGGCTTGACTAGTTGGCTACAGGCTTGGAACAGGGCTTGACTAGTTGGCTACAGGCTTGGAACAGGGCTTGACTAGTTGGCTACAGGCTTGGAACAGGGCTTGACTAGTTGGCTACAGGCTTGGAACAGGGCTTGACTAGTTGGCTACAGGCTTGGAACAGGGCTTGACTAGTTGGCTACAGGCTTGGAACAGGGCTTGACTAGTTGGCTACAGGCTTGGAACAGGGCTTGACTAGTTGGCTACAGGCTTGGAACAGGGCTTGACTAGTTGGCTACAGGCTTGGAACAGGGCTTGACTAGTTGGCTACAGGCTTGGAACAGGGCTTGACTAGTTGGCTACAGGCTTGGAACAGGGCTTGACTAGTTGGCTACAGGCTTGGAACAGGGCTTGACTAGTTGGCTACAGGCTTGGAACAGGGCTTGACTAGTTGGCTACAGGCTTGGAACAGGGCTTGACTAGTTGGCTACAGGCTTGGAACAGGGCTTGACTAGTTGGCTACAGGCTTGGAACAGGGCTTGACTAGTTGGCTACAGGCTTGGAACAGGGCTTGACTAGTTGGCTACAGGCTTGGAACAGGGCTTGACTAGTTGGCTACAGGCTTGGAACAGGGCTTGACTAGTTGGCTACAGGCTTGGAACAGGGCTTGACTAGTTGGCTACAGGCTTGGAACAGGGCTTGACTAGTTGGCTACAGGCTTGGAACAGGGCTTGACTAGTTGGCTACAGGCTTGGAACAGGGCTTGACTAGTTGGCTACAGGCTTGGAACAGGGCTTGACTAGTTGGCTACAGGCTTGGAACAGGGCTTGACTAGTTGGCTACAGGCTTGGAACAGGGCTTGACTAGTTGGCTACAGGCTTGGAACAGGGCTTGACTAGTTGGCTATAAGCTTGGTGGGCTGGGAGTGTGAAGGTTGGAGATGATAAACTAAGTAACCGTCAGCACCCCTAGCTTCAGTTAGGGAAGAACCACCAAAAAAAATTAATATGTGGGAGTCTATAAGCGGTAGCTTCGTTACTCAGGTGTAGGCCATGACAGACTTGCTAAGCAGGTAGCCAAAGCAAATAAAAACACCCAAAAAATAGAGTTAAATGCCAGATTGGAAATAAAGAAAATCTTATAAGTATCAACTGCTAAATAGTAGCGTTGGGCCAATGCAGACTACCAAAGTGGTGATTATCAATCTGATTGTTGGCAGATTATGGCACAATCTATAAAATGCTGAAGACCAGCAGGTACTGACCACTCATCATTGTTTAGCTTTCAGTAAACAGCCTTGTCCATTGTTCTGTTGCTAGCAGAGGGGTGGAGGGTGGCTGCTAGTTATTATTAGTAGACAGTTACTTCTTTCATCAATAAAAAGCTGTTGGAACCAGTGGGAGCAAGAGGGGAATGTTGTGCTGAGAATAGAAAGGTCAGTGAGTGAGAGAGAAGCCACATTGAAACAGATGTAAGTAGGGAGAGATTATCTTTGGAAGGTCAGCCACAAGATTCCAAGAGCAAGGAACATTTAAACTAAAGAACTGTTGAAGGTTTCAGAACTACATAAAAGATTCAGGACTTATCTTTATTTCAATACCTAAATTTATTTATGAAGTGAGGCTTATAACATTATTTTAAAACTAAATTTGCTTTTTTGAGTTAATTTTTTTTAATGAACCATATCTTTTTTCTGTTTTTACTCTACAATTAATATTTTTGCCATGCTATTATACACCCTGATCCCAAAATAAAAACTTCCTTTATAAAACTATCATAAACTTAACCATTAGAAAGGACTTATAGCCTGAACCAGTAGTAAGACGCATCATTTCAACTTATGCAGAATAAAAATTAACCCAATAAAAATAACACATGTAGACACTTTTTTTTTAGTATCATTACTGAATATTATCTTTGTAATATTAAAAGTAAAATAAACCAACTGATTGGCACCGTTGATCAGCCCAGTCCTAATAGATAGATTTAAGTTTTAAAATGAAGGTAAGTCCTGAATCCATGATGTAATTTTGAAATCTTAGCTTCCCTTGAATCTTCCCAAGATGTCTCAGACTTTAGTTTGGTAGTTGACTTGTGGTTGCTCAATACCAATGATTTACTTCTCTCTCACTCAAACAAGTCTCACTTGCTGACCATAATTAACACTAACCCCCCTCCCTCTTCAGCATTTCCTTGTACAATCCAAGTGAATATATTTTATTTAACACCGTGTCTTGCTAACCCTTCTGGCTGTACACCAATGTACTAATTACAACAATGTGTTATGGATTATAAAGGTTGAATTTAGAGGAATTGAACCCACATTTGTGTAGAGGAAGGGTGGAAAAACTACTCTCAGTACACCCAACTGTGATCGAACACTAATCTCCCCGTAATGGGCAGTCTAGTCTATTGTGAGAGTAGTGACTTAGACCATGCAGACATCAAAGCCCCTTGTGGTTAGCTATAGTCACTAAACATTTTTTCGTAAGGGCAGCTACATGTACTTTATCAATACATCTACAAAGACAACTCTATGCTAATTTAGTTTGTGAACCTTCTAAAGTGCATGCTCCTCGGTAAGAGTTGTATTTATTACCAAATCACAAGGATACTTCAAATTTTGTCTGCACACGCTACAAGCACGCACATACTTTTTTCGGCACAATGTCTTACTATCCGCTCGAGTAATACACTCTTATGTACTAATTACGCTAAGGATTAGAAAGGCTATATTTAGAGGAAATGTACCTGACCTGCATTTTTGTGGAGGAAGTGTGCCATTTTGGCAAAAAAATCTCAGTATACCTGACCGAATGAGATTCGAGCCTCGATTTCCCCATCATCAGCAGTCTAGTCTACTGGAAGATTAGTGCCTTAGACCATGCGGCCACTGAAGCAGGTCACACGCTGTTGTTTTAGTTGCTGCTGATATTTTTATAGTAATCGATTTTGTCAAATTTTCTGATATTTTAGTTACAATAATTTGAGTACATTGCAATATGCATTTCTCTACAACTTCTACATTACTTGGGCTGTTATCGATCATGCAACCCTCAATCATTAATGTATCTTATGTAACAATAAAGTTTAATGAGTTAAAATGAACATAGTTTTGATGTAGTTCTTAAATGTTTTTACTTCTAATTCTAATGTTTTCCAATACAATTTTCACTTCAACAACATTAAACTATGTTAATGTAAATATATTTAGGTTATGAGTATGATTTTGTAATTTAAAGATGTATTTTTAATTTTGCAGGTTATTTCACTACTAATGCCATTACTTTTAGTGATACACAGGAATTAAGATTTACGAGTGCCATTATTACAAAAAAAAACATTACTAAGAATTCTGTATGGTTTGTCATGGGAGTAACACCAAGAGTTACCGCACTAGGTGACACCAACCCTAGTTACGGCACTGCTACCTCCAACCCTGCCTTGCAACAGGACAAAAGATAAGGCTGAACAATAATGAGTCACTAGTACCTGACATGCTCCTGTGTAAACATGATATACAGTTCAAAAGATAAGTCTTAGGAATCAGCCATACTATTTATTAGTTGTGTCAGTGACAGAGATAGAGCTGTTAATAGAAGCCTGTATTGTGTATCTAGTGATCTAGTCTTCTCTTTACTTGTCTGAATGTTGTTTGTGAAATGTACGAGTGAATAGAGGGGGAAGAGATGGGGAATAACCTAACAAAGATGCTGGTGCTCACCAGAGCAAATAATGCAGCAAGTAGACAAGAATGTCAGGTAGTCAATTATTATCGAAAACGATAACCCAACCTAACATCAAGGCATCAAAAATATGGCACCACAACATTCTTGAGGCCAAAAAAGGATTACTATTAGGTGAATACTTATCAACTGACAATCAATTAAGACTTAAACAAAGTTAACTTACAAATTGCTAATATTCTTAGTAATAAGAAAAATTATTTCAACTTTCTGATTCTCTTAATTACTCTTTCTTGTATTTCTAGGTGGAGCTCGCGGCCTCAATAAAATGGGAGAAAGCACCCTGAACAAATGGAGTTAACATAAACTGTATCAATATTACAGGCCGACCATATTTAAAGTTTTGTAATATTTCCCTAGTCACCTCGTGGTGTATCACCAAGTTTAACAAGAAATAAATATTTTGGACATTATAACAATCATGTATATTTTAAAATATCAATCGTCTTGCCATCCTGTGGCTGCAAGTGAATCTACCATGAAATAAATATTTCAATATAATAAACGTTTATATATATTTTAAATATCAAGTGGCCTGCCATCTCGTGGCGTTGAGACGAATTTAATCGGAAACAAATAGTTACAACACATCATAAGGTCTAGTTCAATATCTTAATAGGAGATTTCAACATGAGCCAGCACAGATATAACACCCTACCCCTCCTTCCCCTAAAATAAATATTCAGGGTAAAACCCTGGAACTCCTGTACATCCTTATCAGATTATTTTTAAGGTCTGGATTGAATATAAAAGTAATTATTCTACTTGTGATGTTTGCTAAGCCATGAGAAAAGAGTAGGAAAGTTAAACAGTCCTTTATTTGTGTGGAGAGGATTATAAAAAAAAGGTAGAAAAAAGTTTCCCATGTTAAAGGGGAGTAGGGACCTTACCCTAGAAAAGGTTTGAAAATTGGCTACCCCTAGAAGCTATTTATAGTGGTTATCGTCTGGAAACTGTTTGAAAATTAGACTCTTCTACGAGATATTTGGATAGGTCCTCCAACAGAACTTTTTGAAATTTGCCATATTTAGTGAACACAAACTCAGCTTGACTCGATTTTCAAGAGCTTTCTAAGAATCTCGCTCGAGCTCAGCTTGAATTGAGCTCGCTAACCTCTATAATATATTATTTGATCCAGAATAACATATTTATTGTGAGTTCTTGTGTGTAGAAAAGGAGATGCAATGTTAGGAAATAATATCTTAAATTAAAATAATCTCAATTAAAATATAACATTCTGAAAATAATTGGAAAAGAATTATAAAGTATTAGTTATATATTTAAATACATCATCTAATGACTTAATAGAATATTAAGAAGACTAAAATTCAGGCTTATCGTATTATATAGGTGTCTTGTTCAACTTCAATATTTTTACTAATAAATTAATATTCTGCTCAGTCCTGACACTAGAATAAAATACATTTTAGTGATAATTGATAACCTGGATCATACAATCATCAAATGTTTCCAGCCTGTGGCCGGGTCAGTTTGGTAAAATGCCTCCATCTTCATCTATCTTTCCATCATTCTTCCTCCTTTAATTGCTTCAATTTTTCTTCTCTCACTTGCACACTGTGCTATCTGCTCCTTCCATCTCTTTCTTAACCTCCATTGCTGTATTTTCCCTACATACTTCATCCCTATCATTTTCTTTGGTATTCTCTCCTCAATACATGCCCATACCATCTCAGTCTTGGTTCCTTTAATATCTCATGTACTCCCTGTACCGCGTTATTTCCCGGATAGCTTCATTCCTAATCTTGTGTCTCCTCATCACAGCTAACATACTCCTCACAAACTTCATTCCCATGGCCTCCACTTTCCTAGTCTCTCTTACATTTACTGTCCATGTTTCTGCTGCATTTGTGGCAATGGGTACGCCTTGTATAAAAAACTTCCTTAACACACTGATTCTTGTGTGGGATAAATATGACCCCAGTAGTGGAATTTCGTTTATACATAGTTGAGGGTTGGTACTAGTGTTCCCTCACTTAGTGCACCTTTCTTTTATTATCTCGCAAAGATGTACGTTTGGTTGAAACAATCAAAAAATCCCAATAGAGATATAACCATTATAACTGGTTTAACAGCGTGCCTTTGGCCGAAAAGCTCCTAGAGAAGAAGCTAACGATAGTAGGGACTATAAGGAGAAATAAGCGGGAGATTCCTCAAGAATTCCTTGCTAAGCGCTAAGTCTACTCCAGTATTTTTGGATATGATTGTTGTGCCTCACTGTTCAGTTGGCCCTTGTATCTTTCCTCCGCACTTGCACAGGCTGTTCCAACCACCCCCTCTACTGCCTGCACCGCCCAAAGTCCATGTTCTCTAAGCCTTTCATGACGCTTTCCGCACTGTAGTCGGCGCCCATGAGAACTCCGCTTTCTATTGGCTCGCTTGGCGGCCACTATCACTCACGTTTTTCCGCACAAATGGGAAGCTCCCTTTTCTCTCATTGGACAAGGCCAGGAAGCAGCGGAGGGTATATAACACGGTGAGTTCTGGAGCCGATTCAGTGGTGACCCATCCTCGCGAGCAATCTATACGAAAGAGCAAATAAATTGTCGTGTTTTAAATAGCAATTTTGTTTTGACTCCTCCTCCTTTCACCGTTCCTACCTCCCACCACGACTCGCGTTACCAAGACTCTGTCCTACCTCCCACCACGACTCGCGTTACCAAGACTCTGTCCTACCTCCCACCACGACTCGTGTTACCAAGACTCTATCCTACCTCCCACCACGACTCACATTGCCGGGACTCTATCCTACCTCCCACCGCGGCTCACGTTGCCGGGACTCTATCCTACCTCCCACTGCGACTCACGTTGCCGGGACTCTATCCTACCTCCCACCGCTACACCCGTGTTGGCGGGACTCCCTCCTTATACACCTCCACTCTCCCCATCGGCTTGTCCTCGTAACCGGCAATTCCACGAGATGGTATACACCCACCACTCCAGCAAAGCCCACCGAAGGAACCACCGAAGACAACATCACCGGCCCACCCGAGGGCCCCTCTCTTACTACCCCGACGGTATCACCCAAACCCCCAGACTCCACCCCAACACCTTCAAATTTCCTTACCCCTGAAGTAGCTATTTCCTCTAATCTTTTCCTCTCACCGACCACCCGACCTCCACCTACCCCTATTTCCCCTTTAAGCTCTGAAGGCTATCATTTGTATGTCCTAGCCACCCCACAACCCGTATATGTTTTCTCCCCCATCTCCCTTCCTTACCCTCACCCACTAGACCCACGGGACCGATTGCCTAGCCACAAACGTCACCAGGAGATTGCACTTCGAATAGATGCAACCAGCACCACCTGAAGCCGCAGTTAGGGATGACATGATGATAATAGAAATACATTAGTATCCTACTGCGCCAAAATTAGAAAAATTGTCCTCCTCCTTTCAACCATGTATGATGGCAATAACATTGATCAATCCACAGGAAAAAAACCAAAACCAGAAATAATAATGTGTTCTAATGACATGAAGGGAGGTGTGGATATATATATTTTTTTAATCCTGTGCACTGTCGGCCTGACTCTTCATATTTAATTCAGGCCCAGTTCTCCTCTAAATTATTCATCTTAACCTCGATATCTTCCTATTTTATTCCCCATTATTATTACTAATTACTAATATCTTGGTAATATACGGTTGTGCTATGATCTTCTTTCTTAGCTACTGGTCTGCCCCGGGTATTTTATTTCCCCGGTACCCTTCGCCGTCCCCCAGCACCAGAACCGCCTGGGACAATGTTTGCAGAGCCCTGGGTCTGAGTGATGGCGATGAGCGTCACCCTATCCACCACCTGGGGAGCGCCCTGTTGATATAGTGGACCAGCTGTCTTCGTTGTGTCTTGTTTCTAAAAAAACTCGTCGTTGGCCTTTTGTATTGTTCTATTCATTCTAGAGATGAGTCGAATCCACTATTTCTCGAATCCGAATCTCGAATCCGAATCTACATTTTATTTTAAAATCTCAAATCCGAATCCTATCAAATTGTTATATTATTATTACTATTAGCACCACGTCTTACTACCCGTTCGGGTTATACGCACTTACGCTAATGTGTAATGGTAGGGTGATTGTGAGATGAAATGAAGGACCTACAGTTTAACGTGGAATCCGAACCACGGTGGAGGCCTGGCATTCCCCACATTCACAAGATGTCTTGTCAGAGGTGAAGGAAGGGTTTGGTAATCAGATAAATATCTGCCGGGACCGAGGATTGAACCCCGGCCGCCAGAATAGAAGTCTGACACCTTACCCCTAGACCGCCAGGTCACCTTCAAATCGTTATAAATTTTAATGATTTACAAATAGACCTACATTACTCAATACAGGCCTAAGCTGTGAATTAAGATTTATTTCAATCATGCTTTCAATTTTAATCATCCCTTACCCCCCCTTGCAAAATACAGGTTAAAATCCAGACAAATTAAACAATCTAGACTCATATTATTGTTTAAAAATAAAATCAATAAAAATTTGAGTGTCTTTTAGTTATTTTTAAAAGTGTTGTTAGAATGAGTTAAGTTTCTAAAAAACATGTGAAATAAACAAATAGGCCTAGTTATCTTTTGATCAACTTTAATCATCATTAAAGGATATTTTATTGTATTAAGATAGCAAAAATAAAAATACAAACGGATATTTTTAATAAAGACTAAAACAACAGGCTTAACAATTAAACATACATTGGAAATAGTGAGCTCAATAATGCCTAAGTATGTTTTATTATTATTTTCTTATATATCCATTATTTATTTTCACGTAGAAAACAAATATATTTGATTCTTGCGATATATCGATTTCTGAGAATAACCTCTAATTAAAAAAAGAACATTTTTTCGACTACAATGTGTCCAGTCCCATATTATAAGGCAGGACTACGTTTGAATATTTCTATAATTACTTCAATAACATATTAAAAAAAAACTAAGTTAAAATCAATTTTAAAATAAATAATGGATTAGCAAGTCGTTATTTGATTCTTAAAACTCGAGAGTGCTTACTAAGTGATCAGATTACCTGAAGCGATTTTAAACAAACAATCAATATACGATACGTAGGTCGATAGGGATAAATAAACAGTTTTATCGCTGTCTGACTGTTGACAGTATTTATTTTTCATGAAACCCAACAAAATGTTTAACTTAAGGATTGTATGCATTAAAATGGGGTTCTTCGCATAGTTGTAGATAATTAAAACCAGTTGGGTATTAAGAATTAACAGTATTTTTATTTTAATCATCACTCGGGCGAGTAAACATAATATACGTCATGGCGGCTGACTTTGTATCGTCCGTAATGTGTTCTTATTTCTTAAAAAAAAAGCCATAATTTGTTTTATTTATATGTATGAAAAAAGTGCATTGAGCAAAAACATTTAGTAATGAATAAAATGATAGAGTATTAGGAAAAAAGTAGAACACAAATAAAAGACACTAACACAAATTTACACACACTTCTTTTGGACAAAAGGTTAGTCCTCTGGATAGAACTTCTTCTTCCGACTTGGACAATTGGTGGTTAGATATATTAAGAACAGGTGAAGTTTTAACAATAGCTTGTAGTGGTGATGGTTGTATGGGTTGTCTTTTGGGTAGTTTGGGCAGGGATCCCATAGGGGTGGGGTGGCTATCCNGAAGTTTTAACAATAGCTTGTAGTGGTGATGGTTGTATGGGTTGTCTTTTGGGTAGTTTGGGCAGGGATCCCATAGGGGTGGGGTGGCTATCCCTAGCAAGCTGGCTACACTGGGTTTCATACCCATTAGGGGGCATTTCGGTGTAGGGCTGTGTACAAGTGGTCCTATGGGCCTGGAGTTCTGTATTTCAGTGAGATAAAGTTTAGATAATGTCTTGAGTTTGATGGCGGCGTATTTTTCTAACGGTTTATTGAAAGGATAAAGATAATGGTTGAGCTGATGAATGGAACCAGGATTGGACCACAGTGTAACCTTTATGAGTGAAAGAATTTGTTCTTGGAGTTTGGTGGCTTCAGTTAAGATATAGGTTAAGAACTTGTATTGTTAACTGTTGAGATTGTTGTTTGGCCAAAGAAAGGACTGTTTTATGCATGTACTGTGGCATTCCTGTAATGGCTGGTTTTATGGCAAGACCAGTTGGAATTAAGCCTAGGTTTATACAAATTTGTAAGAAAAAAATGTGGCATTTTACAGCTGCAAATTTGGATGAGAGGTTTCTGATTTGTGAAAGCCAGTAATTTTGTGGATTCATGATTATAAGTTAGAAGAATATATGGAAAAATGAAAGTATAATAATAGAGGGAAAAAATAAAGAAACACAACAAATGGACAAAAGAGGTTATGAAAGGAGGTAATGCTTTAATAATAATAATATTTAGCACCGCGTCTTACTACCCGTTGGTAATGCTTTAAAATAATATGTATTAAACATTTAGTAATGAATAAAATGATAGAGTATTAGGAAAAAAGTAGACACAAATAAAAGACACTAACACAAATTTACACACTCTTTGAGTTTATTTGTAATTCTAGTTTTGATTTTCAGTTTTTGAAGAGTTTTAATGTGTTCATTAAAATATTTAAAAGATTGTATTGTGAGGTGAAAGTTTTAGAAGTGAGCATGTGCCGAAACAGTCAAGTCCATTTCCCATACAGGTGGGAGGGTAGCGTACTAGGCACGTAAGATTTTCCACACCTAACAATTCTTTTAATTTTTTAAAGAATATTTTATTCATATTTATCTCTTTTCTCCGACAAAATAAATATTACGGATTACGTTGTGCTTTTCAAGTAGGCCTATAGCTAAGTAATTATTGAATTCAAAATATCATGCTTTGTTTATGAGGTGAAAGATACGATCATCGAATCCAGTCAAACACTGAATCCTCGAATCTCAAATACTTGTCAGGATTCGGTGGATTCGAGGATTCGATAGGCCCATCTCTAATTCATTCCTAAATTCAGCTGCAATAAATTCCCAAGTAATTGTTTCTTCAAATAATAAATTTGAAATGTGAATTGTGAGAAGAAAGTTTCTTCAAAAGCTTGGAATAAGCCTTGTTACACTCCACATGGAAGTCCAAGCAACATCCACTCGTCTTCCAAGAGAGTTGCGGTTGACAATAAAACAATATTTTCCATCCAAAGAAGTAGAAGAACCGCCAAAAGAGCAAGGGTCTCGTGGAAGATGTGAAGTGTGCCCAAGAGCAAAAGAAAAAAAAAACTTTTTCACATGGAAAGTGTTACAAACTTGTATGCAAGGAACATATGAAAGTTCTGTATGCGGACTGTGTAACAGAGGACGTCGAATGAAACCAAAATTTAAGATTGTGTGAGTTTAATAAAATTGATTTATTATAATAAGTATTTTAATCAAAAAATAATATCTAATTACATTAAAATTATGCATATTATTTTATTATTGTGTGTAAGTCATTCTTACTATTAATATTTTCATCTAGACTGATAAGTAATTTTTCAAAATCTTATATAATTAAATTCAAATTATGTTGGGGTCATAATGACCCCATGTGAGTATTAGTGTAATAAAATCACACACGAGTGTACCAGGGTTAAACTTCAAGAGCACTTCTCTTCTCCATAGCAGGTCTCTTGCACACCTATAAAACAACTCTCCATAGCATGTCTCTTACACACCTATAAAACAATTCTCCATACAAGGTCTCTTACACACTTATAGAACAACTC
>CABFOV010008342.1:0-16791 GCA_902141375.1 Timema poppense
AATAAGAACAGTTACCCTGACCTAACAGAATAAGAACAGCTACCACGACATAACAGAATGAGAACAGATACCGCGACATAACAGAATAAGAACAGCTACCCTGACCTAACAGAATGAGAACAGATACCCTGACCTAACAGAATAAGAACAGCTACCACGACCTAACAGAATGAGAACAGATACCGCGACCTAACAGAATTAGAACAGATACCGCGACCTAACAGAATAAGAACAGCTACCCTGACCTAACAGAATAAGAACAGCTACCACGACCTAACAGAATGAGAACAGATACCACGACCTAACAGAATGAGAACAGATACCGCGACCTAACAGAATGAGAGCAGATACCGCGACCTAACAGAATAAGAACAGCTACCCTGACCTAACAGTAAAGTGTAAGGAACAGAACCACGACACGTACGAATAGGGGCCCGGCAGTTATTGACACCCATTACCCAGCAATTAGAGGGTCCATATTTCACAGCAGACATACCACACGTTCACATCACACATACCATCCGGGCATTCAAAATGTCCCTCGCACCCTTTAGAAAATAAACCATGAAGAGCAAGAGGGAAATTTGCATGATCAACTATGTACTCTCTGTGTCGATAAATCTAGATCCTTCCAATAGTGTATCTACAGTGTCCCAGCAACATGGTCAGCCGGGTGCGGCGGCATGCATAATATTGACGGGCAATACCGGATTTAAGGGGGCCCCAAAAAGCCTCCAAGAAAGAAAACTCTGATTTTCTAATGTAAATTCCTTCTTGTTTTGTGCCTACAAAAATGTTTTTCCTGCATGAAATAATTAAGTTAACACAAATTGACGGGTGCGCAGTTTAAATAAAAAATAAAAATCCTGCCGACTCTTGAAAAATGTACAATTTTTTATCATTGTGTTATCAAAAACCGTTACTTAATTTTAGCCTCCCTTGGATACGCTATGATGGGTTTTGGGGGCCCTCACACTGTATGTCACCTCAAGGCCCCACATATACGTAAATCCGGCACTTCTGACGGGTATAGAAAACATTCAAAGTTGCTTAAGTCACGCACGGCGCGGCGGGCGTCTCTAAGGAAACATTTACTTTCTCTCGACCCCTCGGAGAGAGAAGTACTGGGATCGTAAAAAAATTAGAATTCGAGATTTTGATAAATGTCAACGTTTCATGATCCCCTCTAAGAAGAAAAAAGTATTTTTTGGTATGCCGTCTGTCTGTCCGTCTGTCTATATCTAGGACTAGAGCCGAAACTATTTTACTGATTGGGTTAAAACTTGGTATCTTGGGTTCTCATAAGGTAGCTCCGAGGGATTTTTGGAATTAGATATCTAACCCAAAAAATAAGGGTAATTTACTGAAGGGCAAAAAGAGAAAGAATATTTTCCCTCGAAATTCGTTATAACCATTTTGATTAACTTTTTTTTATCTAGACACTGTTTAACGTAACAAACAAAATTGCAACTCTCATTTTCCCATGAAAATGAATTTACGGGCACTAAAATAGGCAAAAATATCCAGTTTTATTTTGATCATATCTCCGCACGAAACAACTAATCATTGTAAAGATGTAGTAATTAAATATATACAAATATTTTGTTTGAAATATATTTCTTAGAAAAATGTTTCTGAGCTTTAAGTATTTGTATAAAGTACTTTGAAATATGAAAGCGATTGTTATGCTCTTTGGTGGAGTGTTTCTGCAACAATGTATACTATTTTGTTTTATAAATCCTGCTAGTTTTTAGTAAATGTCTATTTTAAGATTAAAGAGAGACGGAGTCTGTGCGGTGCACCGTAACATTTAGTTTAGTACCGCCCGTTCGGGTTATACGCACGTGTTCTAATTACGTTTATGAATGAAGAATAATGAATTCAGATAAAGTGTACTCACATTTGAGTGAAGATAGAGTGGAAAACCATCTAGGAAAAATCACCCTCAGTACAGCCGATACGAGATTCAAACCGCGACTTCTTCGATATCGGCAGTCCAGTCTATTGCGAGAGTGACACCTTATACAATGTCACCAGCGATGCGGGGTTTCTATGTTAATGCCAGTGTAAAGGCTACTGACGTCTGAAACTAATCTACGGAACAGGATGAATAAGGAGCGATCTAAGTAAATGTAGCATCAGTCTCCTTGAGAGAGTATGGGAAAACTACTCACTCTCGAATGCACACTGGTTGCCCTCCCTGTCGCTCAGAGATCCTATATACATTCTCAAAACACGAGATAACTGGGAGAGCTTACAAGGAGATACAAATGGAATAAAGTGGGAGAGAGACTGACGTGGCGCGCTAATACCAGGGGAGGAAGGAAAATAAAGTCAGGGTGACAACAAAATCTAAGGGAGAGAGAGAGAAACTCCTTAACTTTCTCGGACCAAAACTCCTGATTTTCCTGAACAAATCTAAGATCGGAGGTGATAAGAACGTACAAAATTACTTGTGATTAATTATTTTTGGAATTCAAATCCCATGTACAAATAACCATAGCCGAAATTAAAAAGTATTTTAATAATACGCGATAGGAAGTTTGTCTTCTTTGAACAGTCTAACATAACATTTTCCCTGAACAATTGCAAAATTACCTGACAGTGGTTCTCCCCCTGGTAAGTGCAGTGAACACGAGATAAGGGCAGTAATTTTGCAGTATCAAAACATTGTCAAAATAACCCAAATAACTCTCCAGTAAAAACATATCCAACAGTTTTTTAATACATGTCAAGTGTCCTGGAATTTAATGTCAGCTTTTAAAAAATTATCATCCAATGCTGCTATGTTCATTACATATATTTAACAACCAGTGATATCACCATGTGAAGACAATTAAACTCTATGTTTCTTATGGAGCAAGTTTTGATTTATTTTGGCCAAAAAAATTATTTGCTATAAAAACTACAAAAACTCAGCTCTTCATTCAAAATTCCCTACACTCCCGTCTTTCTCCCCATTATGGCAGTTTTTACACTAATAAATATTAAGTTATCAAGTTCCGATTACTTTATTGAAAATATTTCGGCATCTGAATTATATTTAATTCTAACCACATCCGTAAGGCTTGTTTGTTTGTTTGTTTAAATTTGGGGATCCAGCATTAAGTTACCATACAAACAGTTATATCAACATACTACTTACAAACTTGCTTAACCCAAGACGGTGACCTTAACAAACTTTTAATATATAAGTAATAGAACCAAACCATACCCAAATTAATTAGTTTGGGCACCACCTGACGAAACCATACTCCCTAGACCTATATCCTGACCACAAAATCACGGAGATGGGTAAAAAATTGCCATGGTCCCAAGGGCATTCGACAAGAACGCTTCTTTCAATTAAAAATAAACATATGATTTTAAAAAGATGCGATCCATTAAATTAGACTATATTCTAATGTTGGAAATGGCGTAAAGAGGTTTTTTTTCCCTTACTTAGCTTAGGAAAGTCGTCTCCCCCACCTCCCTCCAATTTTTATATAATTTAAAACGACACAACCAAGATATTATTTTCTAAGATAAAACATTAAAATAATAATCAATATTAAGGTAGAATAGTTGTCATATTTTAAGTCAGCGGATGTACATTTTCCTCTAAACTTATCGGAGTACCCTAGAGTGGACAGTTGAGCTGGAGGTATGTCAGGCGCTCGGTGGGGAGTCCTGGTATCAAATATGCCGGGCAGAAGCAGGCAGACCCGGGAACGGAATTTGAAATTCCAAACCAAGTCAGTTAGGATGTGGGTTGAGGGGTGGTTCAACAAGTCAGCGCAACAAGGGCTCGTGGCAGAATACGCCAAACCTCATACCGAGTACCGATACAGTCGTCCGTTTAAAACCGAACGCACAGCCAACCATATTTTAAACCTTAAAGGTGACCTGGTGGTCTAGGGGGTAAGGTGTCGGACTTCTGTGCTGGGGTCCGGTGTTCAATCCTCGGTCCCAGTACAGATTTATCTGATTGTCAAACCCTTCCTTCACCTTTGACAAGACGTGTATTAATCACAACTTGTGAATGAGTGGAATGCCAGGCCTCCACCGTGGTTCGGATCCCACGTTAAACTGTAGTTAAACTGTAGGTCCTCCGTTTAATCTCACAATCACCCTACCATTACACATTAGCGTAAGTGCGTATAACCCGAACGGGTAATAAGACGCGGAGCTAATAATAATAATAATAATAATAATAATTTAAAACCTAAAATACAGCCCCTATAAATATGGCGTGCTTCGTAATGACACCTATAAGACATTGCCCACATTAAAAATAAATGCCATCCCTGTATAAGATAGAAAGTAGCCCGCATCGATAGACGCACGAGATGAGGCACCAATCTCGTCTAGTATGGTTTATCAGTGACACGTAGGGAGTTTTTCATAAGGAGGGGGAGGTTCCTCAATGGTTTCCCACTCTCTTTCCACGCAAGTGAGGGTAGATTACCTCTAAAATGCTTCCTTCTTCATCCCTACCCCATTAAAGTCATCATATATGCGTATAATCTGAATAGGTAGTAAGATACGGTGTTTTTTTATCAACATTCGCCGGCTTTTTAAAGCCTAAAAACATAGATACCGATGATATTTACTAATTTTGTTTTTTAAAGATTATAATTAACATTTACCGCTAACCATTACAAAAAGAAGTAACTTTCTAACATGTTCATTTACTTTTTAAAGTACGTTATAAAAACTGACAAGTGAAGTCCTTATTAGAATAGTATTGTGATACGGCGATTCGGTGACCGCACGGTCTAAGGCGTCACTCTCGTGTTAGACTAGAATGCCGATGACGAGGAGAATGAAGTTAGAATCCCAGTCGGGTGAACTAAGGGTGGTTTTCCCTAAATGCTTTTTCCTTACTCCCTCCACTAAAGTGTGGGTACATTTCCTATAAACTCAACCTTTCTCATCCCTAACTAATTAGAGTAATTAGTACATATGCGTATAATCTGAAATGGTAACAATACGCGGTGCTAAATATATATATAGGCTATATTCGTGAGCCAATTTTGGCACGTGATAAAGTCCCTGGATCTAATTTATAAATTAAATAAATTGCACGGAACTCCACACGGACTTTCTCACTCCATTGTTTTAAAATGGAGATATTTCCTCAAAGCTCGTAAAATTATGTAAAACGAAATAATATACACTAGCAAACCCGAGCAAAAATTGCGTTATACCTACGTTAAACATTTTTATACTCCCGGATTTAGATTTGATATTATTTTTAAAGAGTTAAATCTTCACTAGTATATTTGGACAGAAAAAAAACTCGATTTCGGGTCCACAAGATTCAATACTTCGTAGTAAATGTCGACTTCCGTTGAAAATTTTCAACATTTTATTAGGGATTACATATTATGGTTATCGCATTTTTATTAAATTCCTTATTTTTAAATTTAGACCAATAAAAAATGAAAATATTGAGTCTAAAATGATATAAATAGATCGTTGCTGTAAAAAAAATTCCCCTAAGAGCTTAAAGAAAAGAGAAAAAACTTTTTTAAGAGACTTACTAATATGTATTACTCTATGGAATTAGAGAATTATTGTGTTAAAACTAAAGTAGTATCCTTTTACAACTAAAGCTCACAAAAAATGTATTAATATATTTTCCAATATCTCAAAAACTATTGGTTATATAAAGATATACTCCAAATAAATTTATTTTTATTTTTAATAGTACTATAATTTTACAATCATAAGTTATTTAGTATCTCAAATAGTTGCGGAGATAAGGAAATGTCCGCGTCTGTAAAGTACCATAAAAGTCATTTTCATAGGTAAATGAAAATATCCACTGTGTTTATAATCTTAATCAACGCCTAGATATGAGTTTTAATCAAAATCGTTAGAACAGATTTTGATTAAATAGATTTTTTCTCTTTTCGCCCTTTATTAAGCTACTCTTAATTTTAGGGTTAAACACACACACAGACGGCATTGCAAAGACCACTTTTTATGGTCCATCGACATCTCGGGCTTTTTTTTTACGGTTGCAATACTTTACCTTTAGTGTTCGAATAGTTTCGGCGATGTGATAAAAAGTGAGACTTTACGCATCAGACCAGAACCCTTAAAATCATTTTGCCGAAATATTGAGAGTAGCCATTTTGTTTATTATATTTATCAATGTTTAGAAATTAAATTTAATTAAAGTCGTTAGAGCCGATTTTGAGAAAATAGTTTTTTTCTCTTTTCTCCCTTCGGTAAACTACCCTAAATCGAAGGAAATTCAAAAACAGCTTTTTCGGATTCGGGGGATCATGTAACGTTGAAATTGATCAAAATTTCAAGTTCGATTTTTATTACGCTCACAATACTTTATCTACCTGTAAGAGATAACGAGAAAGTAAAAAGTCATCGTAAGTGTATTTGTACAGTTGAGGCTCTGGAAGTTGTCTGTAAATATGTCAAGGTTACCAGCAAGTACCAGCGCTAGAGAGCGTGAAAGCAATGTTTTACCAGAACGGTCCGATACGAAAGACGTGACGGAAGGAGCAAACAGCCCTCAGCTTGTGTAGCGACTTAGAGGCTCCTTTAGATCGCTCTTGCCCGCAACAAGGGTGCTCCATCCAGAATTCAATTGAGGCGAAGGAAGATGGAGCTCCAAACAGCATCACACACACCACAGGAGGGGTAGAGTCTCCAACCCGCCCCTAGGGATACAATTTATTCAAAACACCTGCACTAAATTCGCGGCCAGTAAATCTCAACAGGTTCACACAGATATGTATGTATATTCTCGCTCACCCCAGGGCAGAGGAGAACGCATCAAGCAACACCCTGGCCAAGAATTGGAGGCAGTCTACAGTCGAGAGATAGAGTTCTCAGAGAGCAAGGCAAGCTCCAAGATCGGCTTTCGTGAAAGGGTGAAGTTTTAGGTAATCTTCAGAACTAAATAGTTCTCGTTTAGGAAACTGAGTGCAGAATTGTGGGAGAAATGGAAACAAATAATGGCTAATTACACGCAGGATATAGAGGAAAAGATTAAAACCAGCACCGGTGTGTGCGCAGACAAAGGCATCGGTCATAATCGACTTTTCTGGTTGGATGGTTACGTGGAGGTAAATGTTCGACTCCAGGTCGGATATAATGAGGTTTAATTTCTTATTCCTCCACTACACAATACATACAATATATATAATACATACATACATAAATACATACATACATACATACATTGCATACATACATACAATACATATAATACATACATTGCATACATACATACATACATACATACATACATACAATACATATAATACATACATTGCATACATACATACAATACATATAATACATACATCGCATACATACAATACATATAATACATACATTGCATACATACATACATACATACATACATACATTAATACAATACATATAATACATACATTGCATACATACATACAATACATATAAACCATACATTGCATGCATACATACATACATACATATACACATACATACATACATACATACATGCATACATACATACGTGCATACACACATACATACATACATACATACATACGTGCATGCATGCATACATACATACATACGTGCATACACACATACATACATACGTGCATACATGCATACATACATACATACATACATACATACATACATGCATACATACATACGTGCATACACACATACATACATACGTGCATGCATGCATGTATGTATGCATGCATCTATGTGTGTATGTGCGTGTGTATGTATGTGCGTGCATGCGTATGCATGCATGTATGTATGGGCGTGCGTATGCATGTATGTATGTATGTGCGTATGCATGTATGTATGTGCGTGCGTATGCATGTATGTATGTATGTATGTGCGTGCGTATGCATGCATGTATGTGCGTGCGTATGCATGTATGTATGTGCGTGCGTATGCATGTATGTATGTATGTGCGTATGCATGTATGTATGTATGTATGTGCGTATGCATGTATGTATGTATGTGCGTATGCATGTATGTATGTGCGTATGCATGTATGTATGTATGTGCGTATGCATGTATGTATGTGCGTGCGTATGTATGTATGTATGTATGTGCGTGCGTATGTATGTATGTATGTATGTATGTATGTATGTGCGTGCGTATGCATGTATGTATGTGCGTGCGTATGTATGTATGTATGTAGGTATGTATGTATGTATGTATGTATGTATGTATGTATGTATGTATGTATGTATGTATGTATGTATGTATGTATGTATGTATATATGTATGTATGTATGTATGTATGTATATATAACCATAAGAAACCCGGACGTAAAACATGCTATCTGGGAGCGCCATTTTAGGTTAATAACAGATGAGCCAAGGACCCCTTATCCTAAAAAGTCATAGTTTAGTTGCATCACGTTCACTGGCTAAAAGGATATAATAGAGTATAGACCTTCAGCTGAATACAAATTAAGCCCCACCAGCCCCTTTGCCTTATCTTAGGTTATGATCGTGTTGTGCTATAGGTTAGGTTGTATTGGGTTAGGTTAGATTATCTTAGCATTTGGTTTGTCTTACTGCCCATCACTTGCTGTTAATCGCTCAGCTTGAGAAAACATTTAGAGCGATCATAAAACAGCCGTGGCTGAATTAATACACCAACCAGTAGACCTTATTCCCAAGAAGGAACTCTTTGCTAAACTGCAATGTGGGTTTAACACTGACACTTTAATGGCAGGTGAACTCGTGGCCCAACTGTAATGAGATTAGCTTTACCATTTTAAACTCAGGTCATAACAGATATTCGTGGCCCAACCATAATAATACCCCTTTCTCTCCTATATGCAGATTAGAGAGTATGTATAGCTTGCATTATGCACTGGCAACTTTAGGAATACATAGTTGAAGATGACATCTATCTAGGGGTAAGAGAACAAAAAAATGTTAAAATCCACTGCAATTAATCATATACAGCTGACATGTACAACTGACGGCTCTATTCATGATTGTGTGCGGCCCGCGGTGCTTATGATGAACCAGAAAACAATGTGGGCCTACTCTTCGTTCACTAAACGTTGTAGAATTACATTTTTTGAAAACGTGACATTTGGGAGTTGGTCATTATTTGGGGAAATCTAACAAGTGATGCTGGTGTAAACAATTTTTACTCTTTACTCACGAGAGATCTATTCCAGAAAATAGTTTAATTTGCATCCCATATACGTGGGTGGGGTTCGACAACATATAAGTGTGGGAAAAGTTGTTTTATTTTATGAAAAGGAACAAACACCCGAGATATGACGGGGATTTGTGATCGATTATTAAAGTGACGTCAGCACAAGATTTAAAGTCTACATTCACGCCATTGTTAGACAAAAAATCTTAACATTTCTTGTAAAATATAGCGAGTAGGATTCTTTTTACTTAAATATGGCGAAAATTATTAGTTTTATAACATGCAGCCCCCTCAGTCATTTAAATTTTCAACGAGGTCTTCTTGATCAAACGAGTTTTGACCAATCTCATTTAAACGATGAAAAATAAGACACTTGCACATGGAAATCGAACCTGGAACCTTTGACTTGATGCACCAATGCCGCTGAACCTTTTATAATAGTATCACGCCCAAAGACGTGCAACCGGAATGGGTAGTAAGACGCGGTGTTTAAAAAAAACACTCTCAGGATCACACATAACTCAAGCGTATAGCGGCCGTCTATTGAAACGCTGACAAGATTTGCAGGTATAACGAAATAAATTATGTTAAAAAATAGTTTAGAATGTTAGGATATTGTAGTATAGTAGAACCTCATTCTTTCTCTGTGTTTATATTTCTCCTTCTTCCTCTCTCTCTCTCTCTATATATATATATACATACACTAATGAGTCGTTGCAGCGATGTCTGCAGATTATTACACTAAAATGTATTTTACACATTTTATTGGGAAAGGATCTATACAATAAGTCCTCACTCACGTTTGAGTTAAATGTTTACTCTTAAAAGGCTACTTAGATATTTAGTTTTCGTTGTGTGTTTAAGATAGAAAACGTATATTTTCCCCCTTCTCGCCCCGATGAGAACATTAAACGACCCCTCTCCCAGATCTCTCTCTATTCGTTGCACCAAACCACTCAAGTAACAATTGAGCTGATGTTATTTTTAAACAAAGACAAATATTTTATTTGCCAATATACAGCGATACACAAATCATGAGTTTCCATGGTGATGTAAACAAAGGATGATTGTACGGATGAACCACAGCCCACACAGAAGGAAAACATGGAAAACTCGCTAGGAAAATTTGGTTTTACTTTTAGGTTGTTATTCTTACCGGCATCCTGATTCCCTAATCTTTAAAATGAGTGCTCATTTGTCAAAATATTTTCAGTCATTTCCTCGTGATTTTTATTACCGGAATCGGGCTTATCAAATTATATATAAAATGAGTGAGTGAGTGAGTGAGTGGATGAGTGAGTGAGTGAGTGAGTGGATGAGTGAGTGAGTGAGTTAGTGGGTGGGTGAGTGAGTGAGTGAGTGAGTTAGTGGGTGAGTGGGTGAGTGAGTGAGTGAGTGAGTGGGTGGGTGAGTGAGTGAGTGAGTGAGTTAGTGGGTGAGTGGGTGAGTGAGTGAGTGAGTTAGTGAGTGAGTGAGTGAGTGAGTGAGTGAGTGAGTTAGTGAGTGAGTGAGTGAGTGAGTGAGTGAGTGAGTGAGTGAGTGAGATGAGTGAGTGAGTGAGTGAGTGAGTGAGTGAGTGAGTTAGTGGGTGAGTGAGTGAGTTTTGACTTGTATATATAAGTCAAAACTCACTCACTCATCACCGTATCTCCACAAACCCTGGGCCTGGAAACTTGAAATATGGTGTGAAGGTCTCTTTTAAGCTCTAGATAATAGATAAGACGGGGATTCAGGAAATTTGACCTTCAAGGGGTAAAAATGTGGCTTAAAAGTTTTTAAAATTCACTGGTGTATTTTTTGAACCAATGCACATATAGCCTTGAAATTTAAAAGAAAGTTTCCTTTTTAGAATTGGGTTAGACGTGCATAGCTTTTTTATTTTATAATTTGGTGATATAATAGATTTGCTATTTAATCCACCTTGATGTGTGCATTGTTGTAATCTTACATTTGGCGGCATAAAGCCTTACCGAGTCAAAGATGGCGTTATCTGATGGCTTGTAATCTTAAATTATCAATCATATGTAGCTGACGATTTCCACACGTCCATCATAGACTCTGCCTTAGAATATGAGTGAAGAATTACCTTGAGTAAGACACTAGCTATAAGTGGTTAGAGCATTGGTGTCTTGGATTCTATTCCCGTGTCCAAGTGTCAATTTTCAATTTTTTAAATGGGATATGGGTGTGTGACGCCAATCAAGATCTTGAGCTAGCATAAACTTATTTAACCAAACCCTGGTGACCATGGGAATTATTCCCCTTTTAAGAAAAATCCCTCTGTAGCAGTCGATAATCGAGCCCGGGACCTGTGGGTCAGCAGCCAGGCGCTCTCACCACTACGTCACGAGGCCGGTTACCCATTTATAGTGTAAAGTTTGAAACGATATTTGGTTAAGAACATATACATTTTCTGTTTATTTTTTTCTATCATTAATGACGACATCTAAGTCTTTATCTGTTAAAAGTGACGGCTGCAAATCATTTGCTTTCACCTATGACTTTATGAACGTAGCTTATTAACTTTAGTAACTGTCAGATGCTTACCATGGCGTGACGATCATAGGCCTACTATAATCCCGTTTTTATTAGAAGGGCTTTTTTTAGGAAATACAAACATATATGTTGGTAGATAAGATTGATAACATTTTACTATATTATTATGTAATATAGTTAATTTCCCAATATGTGGGTCTTTCCACACCCTCTACAAGCCCCTAGATAACCCTCTACAAGACCCTAGATAACCCTCTACAAGTCCCTAGATAACCCTATACAAGCCCCTAGATAACCCTATACAAGCCCCTAGATAACCCTCTACAAGACCCTAGATAACCCTCTACAAGACCCTAGATAACCCTCTACAAGCCCCCAGATAACCCTCTACAAGTCCCGAGATAACCCGAAACTGTGTACACTTTACAGACCACGGGACAGAACCTAGCAACTCTAGATTTACAATTTTCAATTTTTTTTATTCAGTAAAAATAAAATTTATTCATTCTCTTAATTTATAAACTCATACGTAATAACCAGAGCCCCGTAAAAATTGTTTTATTTTTAGTTAAATTTCGTTTTTTAAATCTCACGTTTGGGTGTTATTTCGTATTTATTCAAAATTACATGTTATCTGAGGTGTTTCGATATTAATTACGTATTGAAACAATGTACTGGTATACAAAATTAAAATTTATGATTGAAACCTTATATATTTGTTTTAAAATTATTTGTCAAGTTTGTCTGCATATTAGCCTAAAGTTAGCTTACACTACAACAAAATACTAATACAACGAATTGTACATAGAATGGAACTTTCACAGTGATGTGTATTTATTGTATCGTAATTTGTTTGTTGACTTACTCATTACGATGGAAACCAGGAAGGAATAACTTTTTAATATGACCGACTCTTCACTAACATGATCAACCCATCACTAATATTACCGACCCATCACTAACGTGACCGACCCATCACTAACATGACTGACCCATCACTAACGTGACCGACCCATCACCAACATTACCAATCCATCACTAACGTGACCGACCCATAACCAACATGACCAATTCATCACTAACATGACCAACCCATCACTAACATGACCAACCCGTCACAAATATGACATACCGATGGCTAACATGACCAACCCATCACAAATATGACCTACCCATCTCTCGTGAATATGAACATTTTCCTGAACAGAGCTGACTCCTCCCTGGGACTCCCCGAAGCTCCTGGATCGAGGAGCACGTGCTTACTGTATACATCCACTTTTACACAAACATGCGACTGAGCAGAGGAAGCTTCATCCGCAGTCAAAACAAATGTCATCCCGACAAATGTGCAGTACAAACAAAGTCATTCGTCGGCTTGGGTTATTTTTCAAACCTTTTAACATCAGTTGGAACAAAGAACAGTCCCAAAAAATAATACTCAGACAACACACTCCTCAAATTAGGCACGTAGGCATCTAAACATGGGAAGAGATGTGGAAAAAGAATGGCAGGAATTAAAAGGGAAAGAAAAAGATAGAAAAAGAAGGAAGAAGCTCGTGATAAAATAAACGTTCGGAGAAAGAAGAACATGAAGAAAGAACCATTTTTAAACCGCTCCCGCTCCAGCCGTCCAGGCAATCATCATATTTACACTAGCAGAGAAGGGACGACAAACGCAGAATTTATGGTAAATGTACCTGCATTTGCGTGGAAAAAGGAAAATAATAATTTAGGAAAAACACAACTCAGTTATCAGTACGTCTAACCAACATTCGAACCACAACCTTATCAGTCACCAGCAAACCAGATCAGATTATATTTAACGTCTTTGTTCGTGCGTCCACCAGTGAGACTAATTAATAACTGACCACATAAAAAGTATACACAAGGAGCGTGGATGAATATAAGTATGAAAAGAATAATGAGAATTGAAACGTTGTGAAATAAAAACAGAAATATAAATAAATGGTTGTAGAGAAAGAGAGAATAAAAAATGTAGGGAAAAAGAAATTAATACAGCTCAAGAAAAGCAAAAAAAGTTCAAATTAAGATAGAAATGTAGAAATACATACCATGTGGGCACGGAGAAAGTGGGGATCGAGAAAAATAGCAGTGATATAAGAGAGATGGGAAGGAGAGATGTTGAGGAAAGGACGTGAATAGGAAGATAGGGGGAAGGAAGAGCGAGTGGAAGACTTCTCAATTAGCGAGAGTAAGTTCCGTGGCGTGGTCAAATTGGGCCGACTACTGGTAGGTTTGTGTGGGTGTGAGGAGGAGTAATGGCGCACAGTCATTAAAAAACAGACTGGAATAATCACCGAGGTAGGAGGAAAGAAGAATATAAGGACCATCTCGAAATAATTGCTAATTGAAAGGCTTAGCTCCCCCGACTATTATCCCTCTTTACTCGATTCCGCATCGTATTGGAAAATTCATTTAGTAGGTTGAGCGAGCTATCAGTAAAATAACGTAGCAATTCATCTTGTTTTGGAGAAAAAAAGAAATTAATCTGCAGTCTTGCTGGTTTGAACACAAAATGCTCTTGATGAATTGTTAGGATACAGTCCGACACTTGAGATACGTTTGTCTAGTGACATTGATGTTCCAGGTTCAACTCCCGGAAAACATTTATCACTGAGAAACTGGGTTTAGTTCTCATTCGTAAAATGGAAATAAATGGTCTGGGGTTGTTAACGTACCTATAAAGTCAGTTCCAAGATAAAACGGAAAGTAAGTATTCCGTAATTGAATATGTGCCACTTTTTAACGTTGTTTGCCACCGTATCTTACTACCCGTTCGAGTTATACTCCTGTGTACCGATTGCGCTAATGGTTTTAGGGATTAGGAACGTTATATTTATAGGAACTGTACCCAAATTTGCATGGAGGGAGAGTGGAAAAACCACCCTCAGTACACTCGACAGAGATTCGAACCGCGATCTTTCCGTCATCAGCTGTTGAGTCTACTGTGAGACTAGCACGTTAGACCACGCGGACTTCAAAGAGGTTTTTTTTAATGTTCTCTTTTTAAAAATAATCTTGTGGGTGTAAAGCGTAATACTAGGCATGGTTTATTTGTTAAGAATCACTTCGGTGTCAACAAGGTCTAACGCGCGACTCTCGCAGTAGACTTTAGTGTCAATGATCGGGAGAGCAAGGTTCGAATCTCGGTCGGGTGTACCGAGGGTGGTTAATACAACATGGTTTTACAGAGTAACTAGTACTTAAGCGTCTAACACGAACGGGTGGTAAGACGCGGTGCTTTATATATATATATATATAAAGATTGTGTTGGGCAAAGTTTATGAACCGTTTGAATATAATTATTGATATTACTATTATATATATTTGTTGTAATAACAGTGAGTTAAAAATGCAGTTGCTTCAACCCATTCTAAGGGGTAAGAATAATAATTGGAAGGGTAGTTTAATACACTTTCAATAATATGGAGAGCGGATAGAAGAGAAAAAGAGGTGATAAATGATAGGAAAGTGGGATAATCCTGCCAGTGCACCCAGACGAGATTTGAACCTCATCTCATCGTCACGTGATCCTGACACGCAAAAATTCTTAAATTATTTGAAAAAAAAAGTTTGAAACATTAAAACGTTATCTGTCTTATTGGGCCAGAACGCCGTTCCGGTTGATACGAAAGCATATTACGAGCGTTCCGGTTGATACAACAAGGGTTTAGAGCGCTCCGCCTGCAAAAATAAAAAATGTAAGTACATATTTATTTTTATAAATTATGCTTCGCGTTAAATTTTATTTATCTACTCAAGTCAGCTACAATATTTCCTTGCTACATAAGTTTTGTAACTTAACATATTTTATTCAAAATATTTATTGCATTGAATGAAATGAAAAATGACAAATGGTGTCCCTTTGTCGGCGGCTTAATCTTTAGAAATGCTGAGCGTATTTAATAAAAACTGAGCCTGCTCAGTAGAATCAGAATTTAAATATAATTAAAATCCCAATATAGACCTATGGGATGTGTGAAGTATACAACCATGCAGGTACTATTACAAATATATGTTAAACAAACACTGTCCTGGCGTGGCCCGAAATAATACTTGAATGTATTAGTAAGCCATACTCGAGCTATAACGAGCAGAAACACGATCAGGAATGAAGTTAGCGGGGAAATAGTGGGGTACAGGGAGTGCATGAGATAGTGGAGGAAGCAAGACTGAGATGGTGGGCATGTGAGGAGGATGGAGAGGAAGAGGATGTTAAAGAAAATAATGGAAATTAATTATGTAGGTAAAAGACCGCAAGGTAGAACAAGAAATAGATGGGAGGAGCAGATAACAGAAAGTGTTCTAGGGAGAGGAAAAGAAAGGAAGGAATTTAAAGGAGGAAGAATGGTGGAAGAATAGAGAAAGATTGAGGCATTTTACTAAATTGGCGTGGCCACAGGCTGGAAACAGTTGGTGATGATGATGATGATGATGATGATGAGAAAGCGCTTTACAATAAAGAATAGAATTAGAATACCTGGTTGTTTCTTCCAATTTTATAAAGTGTTTGTTACAAAACATTTTACATTGAAACAAAACATTTCATATGGATTGAATAGTAACAATAATTTTTAGCATTCTCATAATTTTTCATAACAATGTAAAACAAATAATTTTTCAAATTTTCTGGTCCATATTTTTCCTCTTTTGAAGCAACATTTTGTAGGATAAGATTCCTTTTTACTTCACAAGAAGTGATGGAGAATGTTTTCATATTTCTCTCATTGTAATTCAATTAATTTCAGTCTAGTATTTTCCTCACAAATTATAGGCATCCTTCACATTTTTCGATATTTTAAATGTCTTATTTTTACAAAATTAAAGAGATGTGAAACAATAATTCTAACACCATGGTAATGTTTATATGTCAATGTCAACTAGTGTCTACCTACATAGTTAAATATTGGATATCGTTTTACTGTGGAAGTGTAATTTTTATTTCAATATAAATCAATATTAATTAGTTTTAATTATCAATGAATTAGATTAATATTAAAAATTGCAATGTAATACTCATTTTACTGAGATTCAATTAAAGTGCCATGACTTAGCATGCAACTTATTGAAGTGTGTAAAGACAATGAAATAAGTTCTACCAATGTAATAATGCCATTCTGGGGGGGGGG
>CABFOV010008343.1:8067-23974 GCA_902141375.1 Timema poppense
GGGGGGGAAGCGATGCGGAAAGACCGCAAAACACGAGATAAGACGAAACAAAACGAGCTGAATTGAACTGAACCACAACGAGATACAAATTAAAAAAAAAAAAGTGTATTCGCTACACACTTTCGACGATAACTGCTCGATATTTTGGAATGAGGGGCCGGTCTTTATGTGGCTCGTACGTGTTCTTTCAACGACTCTATAGAAACTTGTTTTCGCGCGTGATATTATTATTGTCATTATTATTGTGGTTTTGTTGCTTGTCCCCTTGAACGAGTGGTCAGGTGCATTACCAGACATCCGGTCGCAATAAAAAAACCAATAATAATAAAATGGGCAAGGCATGGCCTTCTATTTTAGAGTATCTCGAGTGGTTTTCCCTGTATAGTTGAATGGGTAAAAAAAACCACTCGAAATGACTTTGATTGAGCTCTAGAATTGTCCCCCCCGGATGCCTCAAGAGGTCAAACTTTAAAAAGGTGATTTGGAAAATTTGACCTAGATTTTTTTTTCTCTTTCTCGTAAAATACTCAGATTTTGAAATAAATCAATATTTTCTGGCAAAAAAGAAACCCCAACATTTTTTTCAGCATCATGTCTTACTACCCATTCAGGCTAGACGCTTCCACCTATTTAAATGGAACGAATGCAGTCAAGGATATCTAAAGTTCAGTGATTGCTTGGTATAGGGCGTCACTATTGCAAGAGACTAGACTTATGTTGACAGGGACACAGGGGTTCGAATCCCAGTCGAGTGTATTAAGGGTGGTTTTTCCAAAATGGTTTTCCACTTTAGCTTCAAGTATATGCAGTTATACTTCCTATAAGCTCAACATTCCTCATCCTTAACTCATTAGCGTAATTAATACATAGCGTACAACCTCGACAGGTAGTAAGACACGGTGATTAAAAAACAAACAAAAAAACTGAATGAGTTCTAATGAATCAATAAAAGAGATTCCAGTTTTCTTTTTACGCTAACACCCACCTTGGTGGCGTAGTTGGCTAATGCGCTTGTCGTGTTGAGCTCGACTGCTGAGGACGGGGAGATCGAGGTTCGAATCTCGGTCGGGTAAACTGGGGGTGGTTTTTCCTAAATGGTTTTCCACTCTCCCTCCATGCAAATGCGGGTTCACTTCCTCTCATTCAACCTTCCCAATTCCTAATCCATTACAGTAATTAGTACTTAAAGCGTATAACCCGAACGGATAGTAAGACGCGGTGCTAAATATTATTATTATTATTATTATTTTTACGCTAACGTATCGAATCTCAATGTTTGCATTTTTATATCTTTAGGTTTTTAAAATTTTGAATTTGAGGTTAATATTTTAATTTCACTGATTATTTATTGTTTGTTAGATATTATATATTTAAGATTCCTGTTGCATTTTTTTGGATATTGATATATGCGTCATATTTTAGGTGAATTGCCGTTTTAATATTTAAATACATTTTTTTTTACTATTTTATTTTTAATATACAAAAATACAAAGTCCCTATATAAATATCGAAACAACATGTTAAAACATTTATTACCTGGAATTTTGGCTAGCAAAAACAGAATTATAACATATGTAAAAGGTCCAAAAAGATCATATTTTCATTGCTGTTGAAATTTTGTTACAATTGGAGCTCATTACAATTCCAATTACTAAAATAAAAACTATTATCCTAATTGTTGTTTTTTTACTAGAAATGCTTTTTAATCTTTTTCACAACAAAAAGTCTGTAGTATTTATATTGAAATCACACTATTTTAAAATAAATAAATTTTCGTTGCTTTGATAATTTTGTTACGAATGGAGCTCATTACAATTCCATTAACTAAGAAAAAGTAATACTTTTTTTTATGAGGTATGCATTTTTTTTAACGTTAATTCAGGATGTAATATTTATAAATAAATCACACCTTGTTTTAAAATAAGAAATTACCACCATGACTTATTTCAAGAGGTATAAAAAATAAATTACTGACGTAAAAGAAAGCTTCCGCTATGAATAATTATATTGTACATTTGTTTTCAAAAGAGTTCATTATTGAGAATGTGTAACAAAACAAAACGCAAACAAATGAAAGTGGCCTCTTCCTTTTTACCTCTCTGATCACATTGTTTGCTCGATAATTTATTCCACCATCCTTTCACATTTTATATTCATGTTCAGGTAGTTACGTCTTACGTCACAAGAAAATAAGAATTAAGATGGGAAATCCGAGCTAAAGTCAGTATTTTTTGCAGATTTTACAATAAAAAAACCCTTTTAGCCCAAATAAATAATATATTACCTCAGTAAAGACGCTCAGTTTAATTTCCTATCAAAAGTAATCTCAGGAGTTGTTGGATATTTTGTCATGGGAGTTTTCTCTCGATTTAAAATTTTTGATCAAATTTTCTTTAGCGGTTTTTCACTCTCTTGAAACACAAAGGCGGGTGCATATACCTCCCAATTAAACCTTCCTAATCCCTAAATCATCAGTGTAATTAGTTCGTAGGCGTATAATTCGAACGGGTAGTAAGACATATAGTAGGTGACCTGGTGGTCTAGGGGTAAGGTGTCAGACTTCTGTGCTGGCGGCCGGGGTTCAATCCTCGGTCCCGGCACAGATTTATCTGATTACCAAACCCTTCCTTCACCTCTGACAAGACATCTTGTGAATGTGGGGAATGCCAGGCCTCCACCGTGGTTCGGATTCCACGTTAAACTGTAGGTCCTCCATTTCATCTCACAATCACCCTACCATTACACATTAGCGTAAGTGCGTATAACCCGAACGGGTAGTAAGACGCGGTGCTAATAATAATAATAATAATAATAATAATAATAATAATAGTAAGACATATAGTAATAAATATATTTCCTCTCCAACCCATACACTCCAAGGTGGAGTTTGTCACAGACAATCGAGAGGAAGGTATTCCGTTTCAAATTAAACAAGTTGGCCAACTGCCGGCCACTTTGTTTCCCCGTGCACGGTCGAAAGGATATATATTTCTAGAGATACTATCCTCACCACGTCGTAACAAAGTCCCAAAATTCACTTTGAAGGACTTCCAACACACCCCTTTACATTTCGATCACACGCATTCTCCACTCACAAAGTTCCGATCTGTGTGTTCAACGCACGAGTTGAGGCCGGTTTTGAGGTTTCGGGAAGTTTACTGTCTAACAGGGCGTGTCTTAACTTCACACCCGTGAGACCTATAGGCCTATACTAAAGTGGACAGAAAGAAAATATATAGGCGCACACTAAGGGCTCTTTTATACAGGCGTTTCTTTACGCGCGACAAATGTGACGTGCGTCATGAAAAAGGGTGAGAGGAAATGAAAAACAAAGACCAAGGTTGGCATTCTCTTCTTTTCTACCACTCACGATGGATCAGTGCGTTATTTTCCTCGCAGTGTTAACATTTCAGGAACATACAATAGTTACCCGACCACAAATAATATTTATATATTTTTAGCACCGCGTCTTACTACCCATTTGGGTTATACGCTTTAAGTACTAATTACTCTAATGGATTAGGAATTGGGAAGGTATGAATTAGAGGAAGTGAACTCGCATTTGCGCGGAGGGAGAGTGGAAAACCATTTAGGAAAAAACACCCCAGTTCACCCGACCGAGATTCGAACCTCAATCTCCCCGTCCTCAACAGTAGAGCTCAACACGACAAGCGCGTTAGCCAACTACGCCACCGAGGCGGGTCACAAATAATAAACACACCTGCTATAGAAGTACACTAATACTGAGATACAATGAGGTTCCAACAAGGCGACACAAAAGTTGACGCCTGTATAAAATGCCCCATTGATTATAATATATCTTGGATCATCTTACGTCATTTTTGAAGCGGTGCTTTCTCTACTACGACGACACACATTTCAGTATAAAAGCACTCATTGTCTACTGTGTATTTAGAGAACGCGCGTCATCGTGTCGTGCGTTCTCTAAATACACAGTAGACAATGAGTGCTTTAAACTCTGTCGCACGTCATTTATGTCGTCGCGATATGAAAAACGTGTCGTTGTAGCCTAGAGAGCACCGCTTAAAAAATGACGCATGATGATCCAAGATACTCAATTGAACATTTTATACAGGCGTCAGCTTTATATCGCCTTGTTGGAACCTCATTGTATCTCGGTATTAGTGTACTTCTATAGCAGGTGTGTTTATTATTTGTGGTTGGGTAACTATTCACTACGTTTTTATTTGTTCCTGAAATGGCAGCAATAAATGGATCCATCACGAATGGTAGATTATTATTATTATTATTATTATTATTATTATTATTAGCACCGCGTCTTACTATTCGTTCGGGTTATACGCACTTACGCTAATGTGTAATGGTAGGGTGATTGGGTGATGAAATGGAGGATCTACAGTTTAACGTGGAATCCGAACCACGGTGGAGGCTTATCATTCCATACATTCACAAGTTGCGATTAATACACATCTTGTCAGAGGTGAAGGAAGGGTTTGGTACTCAGATAAATCTGTGCCGGGACCGAGGAGCGAATGGCATAAAAGAAGGTACTGGCAACTTTGGTATCGGTTTTTAATTTCCTCTCACCTTTTCCACTCAGCGCAATATATGTTGCTTGTATTAAAACATACGCTCAGGACGCGCGTCAAGAAACTCCCGTATAAAAAAAGGGTATTTTAAAGTGGCGTCTTTCAACCGGTGTGGTGCAGCACATTGTCTGCATTTGAGAGCTGTCATTGCGGGAAATTGGCACGTGATGCTCCTTTGGGACATTTATAAAGTGTATAGACAAATGAAGTCTTGTGCCGCATCTGGCTGGGGATTACAGGCCACGATTGAAGTATTCAGCGAATAAAATGGCTGCTCCGCGGGATGAAAGTAGAGCGATACAAACAAACAAGAATAAAAAACAAACAAACAAGGATACCCCTGCATACCGTTCTACTTCACTTAGCTCTCAACTAATAAAACAACAGACAAACCTTAAAAACTGACTTTTATCCGTTCACTTCTTAACCGAATAAAATCTCAGTCGAGTTCACTTCGAAAGTCTACCATGGTCTGTATCGCCTAAAGGTGTAAGCGGCAAGCGACTATTGAAAGCAATCGATAACTGTGTTTTTTTAAGCACGTGAACATGATTTAAAAGCAGTTTTTTTCAGTTATAACAGGTGCACTATACAGAGTGAGCCATAACATGTGTGATCCACTCCAGTGGTGAACATAAGACTAACATTTAAAAAAAAATTATGGTCCTGGCACAGATTTATCTGATTACCAAACCCTTTCTTAACCTCTGACAAAGTGTGTGCTTTCACGCTTTGCGAATGTGTGGAATGCCAGGCTCCCACCGTGGTTCGGAACCCACGTTAAACCTTAGGCCCCCTCTACTTTCCACCATCATCATTCTCGCATATCATTCTACCATCTGAGGATATTTTTAATTTATTTATTTACACTATTTATCCCGATTCCTAGCATGTAGCTCGGGACATAGATCTACATCTTGAAATAACATTACATCTCTTAGCTATGTTTTTTTAAATACAATAATAAATTTAGAATAAGCACCTAAATCTAAAAGTCCTATTTGTCCTTCTTTCCTATACCTAACTTACTAGTTGGTCCGCCCCCGGCACCCTGCCCCATTGGGTGTCTCACCGCGCTTTGGGATCTAATAATACCCAGATCAGAGAGAGCCCCAGCGGGGGTGGGCATCCCCCTCCCCACCACCCGAGGAGGCGCCCTATCGAAGATTTCGCTCAACTTACTACCCACAATATCACCACCTATGGACTTACAACCAACTTAACCTAAAGATTTATAAAAAATACTTAATACTAACCTAACCTAAATACAAGTCCCTCTTATAGTTGGCTGCAGGGTCTTTCATTTGTTATCACCGATCCATTTTCTGAAGATAATGGAATTCGTCTCAATGGTGTCCCCAGTTCAGAAATGAATGCCTCCATACGCAAGAAAAGCGGGGGTAAAAAAAGATCAAATTGCCAAATCTAGAGCTACTAGCCCCACCAATAATAATAATAATAATAATAATAGGTCTAATAATAATTTTTTCTGCCATGCCAGCAATAGAACCCGGAACCTTTCTTTAGCCAAGTAGACAGACACGCTACAAACTGAACTAAGGTGTAGGATAGGGTTATGTCGAGGATAGTTCACTCCCCCCCCTGTCACCCAATCACCCCCATAATACGTACGTGGTACCAAGAAGAGGTTCCCGAAACGGGTCCGCCCAAAGGAACAAAGAAACTTGAAGATATAACCTCTTTATCTCTGGTAGAACATCGTCATCTGGACATTGAGTTAGTTTTCTGGGACTCCGAGAATAAGATGGGTCGTAAGACGGAGGAGAATGAGGGCCATAGAATGGTCCAGATAGAGGACCCTCTTGACATCTCTATTCCCCCCCTCCCTCCCACTCGGACCCTCCTTAATCTCACCCCATGCTGAAAACAATCTGGAGTTGTACTTCCGTTTCCGGATTTTATTGCCGGGCCGCGCTTTGATGCTGCAACACAACAATAAAGCGTTCTTGATGCTGATGAGTTGTTGGAGGAACATCGTAAAAAAAACAAAGAAAAAAAACCTTGCACTCTCAATTGGTGGATGCACGCGAAAAGGGCATAAGTAGCAAACTATAACGAAAAATGTCAAATATTGTAACGATAATTCTTCTTCTAGTTTATATAATTAAAAACAATTAGTTTGCCCTTTTTAATACAATAGACCTTCAACAGAACATATACAGTCCAATTTTGAAAGGACGAACCTAATACAACATAATATTAGATCTACTTTCACGTATTCATACGTCAAGTCATTATATCTATAGCTGTCACTTTGGATATATTATCAATACCTGGTCTAACCCGCTACTCTCATGTTGGACTAGACTGCCGAAGACGGGGGAGATCAGGGTTCGATCCCGGTCGGGTGCACTAAGGGTGATTTTTACTAAATAGTATTTCACTCTGCCTCCACGCAAAGGCGGGTGCATTACCTCTAAATTAAGCCTTCCTATTCCTTAACCCATTAGTGTAATTAGTACATAAGCGTATAGCCCAAACGGGTAGTAAGACACGGTGCTAAAAAAAATCAATACCAATATTTTCAATTGATTTATTTGAGGTTTTTAACGTTAACTTTCTGAACCGACTGCTTATCAGTATACGACAAATAACATAACTTGAATCTATAAAACAGACAAAACAACCAACCCCCAGCTGTTGATTTAGCACTCAAAATGGGAAACACACATTTCACCAAAGATTCATTTTTCAGCCATGGTGGGATTTGAACCCAGGACCCTTAGCTCGGTAGACAGATACGCAACTGAATAAGCTAAGGTTTCGAATTAAAATAACAATAATAAAATAGTGCTCTGTTCACAATTATAGCCACAAAATACCTGTTTATATTTTCTAAAAGGTTTCATCCCTATTTTATTAGTTTAATAAAACGTGGATAGTTCACACGGCCACAAAAACATCGGAATATAGAAGAATCTTAACCTAATTAATCATTTATAATACTAATGGCCATAATATACAGTCGAAATATTAGACATCAGCCTTTTCCTGATTCAATCTGAACTGCTTGGTATTCTCTCTTGGGAGATCAGTTGATATATATATATAATATCACAGCACCTTACTACCCATTCGGGCTACACGCTTATTTACTATATACGCAAATGGGTTAAGAATAATGAAGGTTGACTTTGGAGGAAGTGTAACCACATTTACGTTGAGGAAAAGTGTAAAACAATTTAAGAAAAAAAAAACCCTCAGAACACTCGTCTGGGATTCGAACCCCCGATTTCCCCATCATCAGCAGGCCCAGTCTATTGTGAGAATGACGCCTTAGACAATGCGACCACCAAATCTGGTAACTGTAGAGTTCCAAATCGGAATCGTTATGCGTGGTTATTATGCGAAGCGTTTAGAAACGGAAAACAAAACATTTAATATATTTTAAACTTTAGTTAATAGTAATATAATGTCATTTTAAGTGTTTGTTATAGTCTAGGCTAGATAAATTAAGCCATAATTAAGAACCTATTTGGTTCAAATTATTTCAAAATTTTGCTGGTTCAGATTATATTATATCGATTCCAGGAGATCGACTCTAAATTTCTCTTAATCACCCAAACTGCTCTAAACCCACTTATTTTCCATGATTTCCTTTTTTTTTCTTCTAATATGAGGTGTTTCAATATTCTGTGGTCCAGTAGATATAAAATGTACATACATATGTTCAATGAAAATCAGGAACTTTTTTTTTGCGTACAATGAATTAATTTAACTGAATGTTTACAAGATTTCAAATCAACTTTTTTTTATTGAAAAGTATAGGAATCGAAAGCAGGCTTTCCAGAAACGAGAATTGGTCCGTTTCTCAAATGAAGAATTTATGGAACCAAAATACCCAAAATCCATAGTACCTATCAATAATAAAGTGTTTATAAGAGTTTTGTAACCTGATTCGGTGGCCGCATGGTCTAAGTCGCTACTCTCACAGTAGACTATACTTCCGATGACGGGGAGATCATTGTTAGAAACTCAATCGGGTATACTGAGAAGGGTTTTACAAAATGTGTTTCCAATCTACCTCCGCGTAAATGTGGGTACAATTCCTCTACATAAAAACTTTTTTCATCCCTAAAACAACTAGCGTAATTAGTATATAAGCGTATAACCAAAATGGGTAGTAAGAATCGGACCTAAAAAAATAGTTTTATATTAATCTAAGATGAAACGAAAATAATCAATTTTAGGTGATAACAAGTCGTATTCTTGTCAAAAATCACCTAAGTTAACTTTGTTGTTTATCCAAGAAGATATGTACTAAATCCCAGCTTAAATTCAGACTTTTTTTTTGTGATTTTTTCGCAAATTTACAGCTCAAAATGTTTTTTTCTAAGCTCTTAACCACTTTTTTTCTTATGACTTTGGGACTAACGTAAATTATATATAGAGATTGTGGCTTCAATTTGGAAATCATTGACAATCATAGAAGTAAGTTTAAATGTAGGGTCTAACTATAGAATTTCTGTCGAAAGAAATGGATTTTGTTTGAAATTGCTGTTTTAATTTTATGATTATTTTTAAAATTTAAAATTAATTTTCTTAGGACCGTGCCTTACTACCCATTCGGTTTAAACGCCTAAGTACAAATAATTACAATAATGTATTAAGGATTAGGAAGGTTTGAATTAGAGGAAGTATACCCACATTTGCGTGGAGGGAGAGTGGAAAACCATTTAGAAAAAACCACAGTACACCTGATCTCACCCTCTTAGGGAGTCGTCTATTGCGAGAGTAGCTCCTTAGACAATGCGGCCACCGAAGTTGGTTTTAAAATGGTTGGGAACATCATAGACGTATAAGCTTTAATTGAATTAAATTTTTTAATGAAAATCAGTTGGTTCCTGGAATCGTTGTCTAAAAAAGGCACTTTAACTTTAAAATGTAAGAATATTTAGTTCAAGAAAAAGGTCTTTCGGGCGGTTAGACGGTTAACGAAGAGGGCCCTATTTAAGAGCTCGCCGAATGTTGGGCTAGACAACAAAATACTTTGTCACGGGACTCTTCTCATTTTGTCGTCCGTCATGACTTGATCAAACACCCTTCCCTTCCCCTACCCCCCGCCCGGACGCATGCGATTACCATACTGAGTGATTTGTTCTAAAGTATCTCGTCCGACGATACCACGATAACAAAACAAACATATTCATACACATGTTATCGTAAATGTGGCGGCCCTGCTAAGGTTTGTTCTTGTCATGAAATTAACTTTTGAGTTTGTTATATTTTAATAATACTTTTCAAATACAAATAAATTTCGAATTCGGATTCTATTGGAGTTTAATTTGAAATTCGAATCTTAAATAATATTTAGTACCGCGTCTTACTACCCGTTTGGGTTATACGCTTTTTAAGTACTAATTACGCTAATGGATTAGGAATTGGGAAGGTTTAATTAGAGGATGTGAACCCGCATTTGCTTGGAGGGAGAGTGGAAAACCATTTAGGAAAAGCCACCCCCAGTTCACACGACCGAGATTCGAACCTCGATCTCCCCGTCCTCAGCAGTCGAGCTCAACACGACAAGCGCGTTAGCCAACTACGCCACCGAGGCGGGTTCGAATCTTAAAAGTCAAACATTAGAAAAATTTGATTTTTTAAAGAAATGATCATAATTGTAAATTTATTATTTGACTTGACCAGATAATCTTGCGAATTTAATTAATATTATAAATTTAATAATTATTTGGATTTTTTCTTTTACTTTTCCGCTACCAACAATCCGATATATTGTGGACCTGACGCTTGAGACCACGTTAACAGCAGTATGATCCAATGTCAGTGATCAAATGGTCTAAAGCATCACTCTAATGTTGGACTGTCCTGCTGACGGTGGGAAACTCGGGGTTAGAATCCCGGTCGATTATATTGGGGGTGATTTTTAACTAAATGGTTTTCCACTCTCCTTCCACACAAATGCTCTAAACAGGTATACACTATCTACGTTAAGAGTGTAGGTAAATGACATCTATAGTATAAGGTTCTTTATTGAAATCGTTGATTGAAAGTAACAAATGTCAATTGATTTGGAAACAATTATTGATAATATACTATTACTTGGAAAGTAATCATTTTCTAAAACGTTGACATTAGTCACTTTCAGTCAATGTTTACAGTAAATGACCTTCTGATAGTTGTCACCACCTCTCCTATTGTAGTTGGAGTATAGTAATACGCAGTGATAATGATATAAAAAATAATCAGTATGACTCACTTCAGTGGTTGAAGCCATCACCCTCGCAATAGACTGGTTTTACAGTTTGAACTCCAAGAAAAGGCCTCTACACTTCCTCTATATTCAACCTTTATCTTTCGTGACAAACTAACGTAATCAATACATTTCCATATAGCCAAAACGGGTAGTAAGACGTGCTACAAAACATAACATAATATTTAGCACCGCGTGTTACTACCCGTTCGGGTTATACGCTTTAAAGTACTAATTACACTAATAGATTAGGAATTGGGAAGGTTAAATTAGAGGAAGTGAACCTGCATTTGCATGGAGGGAGAGTGGAAAACCATTTAGGGAAAAACCACCCCCAGTTCATCCGACCCTAGATTCGAACCTCGATCTCCCCGTCCTCAGCAGTCGAGCTCAACACGACTAGCGCGTTAGCCAACTACGCCACCGAGGCAGGGTAGCTAAAAGACAATCGAACAACAACTGGTATTGTCAGGACATATTCCGTTTTTTCATTAAAGCACCTGCTACAAGATGGCACATTTTTTATTTTATCGACCCTTGTCTCCGAACTTTGCCCTGGGAGCAATCCGGATGCTTTTATTGGTCAAGTGGTCTAATTTCTTCTCGGCCCGGAGTGAGTTCTTTGTGACGTAACCGAGTCGACTAACTTTCCCCCTGACCATTTACAGGGCCATACACATTTGTACAAATGGTAAAATTCTATACTACAACCCGCTCTAATTAGGTTCACTTAAAAGTCTTTTTAGTCTATTTTTATTTTATTATTATTATTAGCACCACGTCTTACTACCCGTTCGGTTTGTACGCACTTACGCTAATGTGTAATGGTAGGGTGATTGTGAGATGAAATGGAGGACCTACAGTTTAACGTGGGATCCGAACCACGGTGGAGGCCTGGCATTCTACACATTCTCAAGTTGTGGTTAATACACGTCTTGTCAGAGGTGAAGGAAGGGTTTGGAAATCAGATAAATCTGTGCCGGGACCGAGGATTGAACCCCGGCCGCCAGCACAGAAGTCCAACACCTAACCCCTAGACCACCAGGTCATCTACATTAAAGTAGATATAGTAATTTTTCTAGCTCTCATAATAAGTCGTTCTTACTAATATTAGACTGGGGTTACGATCAATTTATTCCGGTGACTGCCATCCCACTTACAGAATACCTGTATATCCGTATTTGCCTCTCCTGGGACCGAGCCAGTGGCCTTCAGATGAGTTGGTCGAGACCGACCCACTGATTCAGGTGGTTGACCGATGATCCTTGTATCCGAGAGTGACCCCAGGCAACGCCTGTATCTAAGCATTGTACCACATCAAGTAATAACTAAGTTCTGATTCAGATAGAGGAATACACTTTTTTTTGACAACTACAAAATTATTTTTATATAGTCATACGTCAAGTAATTATATATGCAGCTGTCACTTTCGATATATATTATCAATATCAATGAAATAATACTACTAAATCATTAAAATGTCAGTTATATTGAGCGCAAAATACAAACATTTTAATTTATTGCAGTCAAAGTTGATAATATTTTACTATATTTTTACTCGTTTTGGTGGTCAAATCGTCTAAAACGTCATCATCTCAATATACTGGGCTGAAGATGCTGAGGAGATCGGGGCTCAAATCCCGGTTGGGTGAACCAAGGGTGTTTTTACCCAAATAGTTTTCCACTCTCCTTCCAAACAAATGCGGGTGTAGTTCCTCTAAATTCAACCTTCCTCGTACCTAAAACTATTAGCGTAATTATTACATAGGCACCCTCTTTGGTGGTGTAATTAGCTAACATGCTAATTTCGTGTTGAGCTCTATTGCTGATAACGGGGAGATCGAGGTTCTAATCTCGTTCGGGTGAACTGGGGGTGGTTTTTCCAAAATAGTTTTCCACTCTTCCTAAACGCAAATGTGTGTTCACTTTCTCTAAAATCAACCTTCCCAATTCCTGACCCATTAAAGTATTATTATTATTATTATTAACATTATTAGCACCGCGTCTTACTACCAGTTCGGGTTATACGCTCTTACGCCAATGTGTAATGGTAGGGTGATTGTGAGATGAAATGGAGGACCTACAGTTTAACGTGGGATCCTAACCACGGTGGAGGCCTTGCATTCCCTACATTCACAAGTTGTGATTAATACACGTCTTGTCAGAGGTGAAGGAAGGGTTTGGTAATCAGATAAATCTGTGTCGGGACCAAGGGTCGAACCCCGGATCCTCAGCACAGAAGTCTGATACCTTACCTCTAGACCGCTAAGTCGCCCCACCCCATTAGAGTAATTAGTACTCAAGCGTATAACTCGAACGGATACGCGATGCTAAAATATAATATACAGAGCTACTATATTGATTATTATTGAATAACTACCAAAAGGGTTCGAGTATTAGAAAAACTATATTTATAGGAAGTGTGGCCGCATCTGTGTGGATGGACAGTGGAAAGCCATTTTGGAAGTAAAAAAAAACCACTCTCGGTAAAACGGCCACTGAAGTGGATAATTAATAGATTTATTTAATAATTAATGCTACTATAATCAGCTGCAGGTCACATGGCTTGACATATAAATACGTGAACACAGATAAAGTAGTTTTTATATGAACATTATATTTTAGATGCAATACTTCTATTAAGATATATGGTTAGGCTTTCTGCTCTTTTGTTGCAATCGGCTGAAAATATTTATTATTATTATTAGCACCGCGTCTTACTACCCGTTCGGGTTACACGCACTTACGCTAATGTGTAATGGTAGGGTGATAGTGAGACGATATGAAAGACCTACAGTTTAACCTGGAATCCGAACCACGGTGGAGGCCTGGCATTCCCCACATTCACAAGATGTCTTGTCAGAGGTGAAGGAAGGGTTTGGTAATCAGATAAATCTGTGTCGGGACCAAGGGTCGAACCCCGGATCCTCAGCACAGAAGTCTGATACCTTACCTCTAGACCGCTAAGTCGCCCCACCCCATTAGAGTAATTAGTACTCAAGCGTATAACTCGAACGGATACGCGATGCTAAAATATAATATACAGAGCTACTATATTGATTATTATTGAATAACTACCAAAAGGGTTCGAGTATTAGAAAAACTATATTTATAGGAAGTGTGGCCGCATCTGTGTGGATGGACAGTGGAAAGCCATTTTGGAAGTAAAAAAAAACCACTCTCGGTAAAACGGCCACTGAAGTGGATAATTAATAGATTTATTTAATAATTAATGCTACTATAATCAGCTGCAGGTCACATGGCTTGACATATAAATACGTGAACACAGATAAAGTAGTTTTTATATGAACATTATATTTTAGATGCAATACTTCTATTAAGATATATGGTTAGGCTTTCTGCTCTTTTGTTGCAATCGGCTGAAAATATTTATTATTATTATTAGCACCGCGTCTTACTACCCGTTCGGGTTACACGCACTTACGCTAATGTGTAATGGTAGGGTGATAGTGAGACGATATGAAAGACCTACAGTTTAACCTGGAATCCGAACCACGGTGGAGGCCTGGCATTCCCCACATTCACAAGATGTCTTGTCAGAGGTGAAGGAAGGGTTTGGTAATCAGGTAAATTTGTGCCGGGACCGAGGATTGAACCCCGGCCGCTAGCACATAAGTCTGACACCTTACCCCTAGACCACCAGGTCACCGGCTGGAAATAAACGACGATTTTATTATTTTCAGCTACATACAGACTGTGTTTACAGAGATGGAATATACATTTCTGCCCCCTCTTCTTACCCCTTAACCCCCCACTGAAAGAAAGCCTCCCGCTAAAGGACCTTAAGGGGAAATCAAGGTTTCAACCATCCTTTCACTTACAATCCACCAAAAGGAGATAAACAAGAAACCGGTGTAATTAATAAACACGTTCAGAAAGGTTGGGTCTTCCATTCGCTTCATTCCTCTCCCCACCCCTCTCTCCAGGCTAATATATGCCTATCTACTCAAACTTTACCCCCAGATGGTTCGAAACGTTTTAATCATAAAATACAGGCTTCGGTGGCCGTATGGTCTAACGCGCTACTCTCATGTTAGACTAGACTACTGATTACGGGGAGATCAAGGTTCGAATATCGGTCAGATTTATTAAGGGGGGCGTATCCAAAATGATTGTCCAATCTCCCTCCACACAAATGCGGGTACACTACCTATAAATATAACCTTCCTAATCCTTACAACCAGTAGCGTAGTTAGTACATGACCGTATAGCCCAAACGGGTGGTAAGACGCGATGTTGAGTCATATTAGATTCGAGTCACTAAGCAAAGATTTGGGTTAGATTCGAAATATCTTGGATTCACACAGGTTTTAAAGCTTAAGCCTGTCAAAGTATAATTTATTCACGACCTAAGTTTACTTGGATGACACCTCAAATGTTACTAGAAGTACGAAGTAGTAGTAATATCACTACGCCAACAGTTTACATATATCACTTTGGTAATATATTATATATTATCACAGATGGTAATATATTAATGTGATAGCTAACCCAATAATTTAGGCCAATATTATTTATATAATTATTTGAGGACTGACACGAAGTTTATTTATCGTTTTATTCCACTTAAAAAAGATACTCACACCACTTTCACAAAAACTTCTAACGAACATAGCTTCAAAATGGCGACTGACGAATCTAAGCCATATGGTTGAAAATGACGGTAAACAAGTTTTTTACAATGATGCAGACACGCAGTTGATAAAAATATTTTATTCAGTTATATATTTCGAAATAGATAAAATAATAATAAAATCATTTATTGTATGTAAAAAAAATAACAACAATTTTCTCTTTTCCAAGTAAATACGATGCTTGTATTAAAAGATATTGATGTGTGCACTGTATTACACTAAATAGATAACATTTCAAAGCAAAGAATAAGTACTTTTAATTATGTTTAAAATATTGTTTCGAGTTGGAAAAAAGAAATTATTATAAAAAAATGAAATAGTATGAGAAAACTAATTTTACATTGTTTTAGATGTAATATATAACAGGTATTTAAAGATCTTTAAATTTATAACAAAACTGTGATCTTTTACAAGTGTTGGCAACCCAAAACCTAAACATATGATTTTCGAAC
>CABFOV010008344.1:0-23958 GCA_902141375.1 Timema poppense
TCTGTCAAGGGTGTCCTGGAATTTTGTCAAAACTTTTTAAATAAAGAGAAAAGGTTTTGACAAAATTCCAGGACACCCTTGACAGATATTTCAGATCTGTTGATATTTGCATGTGCATAAAACTAAAAATTCTATGTTGCTACTGGAGAAATATTTGATTTACTTAGGAAAAAAATTTCAATTCTATAAAAATTGCAAAAACACTTGCGCTCTCTTCTGCGGCACCTTAAATGTTCATGTCCATGTCCATGGTCTTTCTCCACTGATATTTTAAGGCAGGGTCCATAAATTACTTGTGGATGTTGTCAGCCACAAATGTGTGACAAAATAAGATAATGAGCTTACAGATAACGCAGCCACCATCCAATTGGTGTTGGGCATTTTGCTGCCAGAAGTATAGTCACAACTGTACGAATGTGCTCATGATGATGGATTAAATAGCTAAGGTAATATTTTAGGAGCTTTTACGCAAAGTCAGACAGGTCCATCATATATATATTTTTTTTTTCAGATAAACACCAAATACCCATAACTTGAAGATACCCAAGAATGAAATTTAATGCTTCTAGAATTCAATGTGAATTATTATTTACGATAAAGATAAAAAGAAAGATTTTATAAAGTGATAAAGAACTTTAATGTTTAATCAAAGAGGCTAATTGATATGGGAATTGTCAATTTAACATTACTTAACAGTTATATTAAACAACCACTGTTGAATGTAAATTATTATATAGAAAGAGACATTAAATAGAATTAAGTTTAAAAAATGTCATTGAACAACATGTAAAAATAACAAACATTAAGAAACACATTAAAATGTGAGTCATTAGACAATGAACATATATTACATTAAAATTATAGATTAATCAGATTATATCTAAAGATTGTTCATGACTAGTAACCATAATTAGTTGCATTTTTCTTTGTTTTTCTTTAATGTAATCTGAGGATGATGCCGTAGAGCGTCGAAACATGTAACATCATTAAATAACGGGCGTTCTCTACGAAGCCTACAAAAGGAAAAAGGGACTCAGTTAAGGAAATGAATTCAATAATATATCCTAAAAAAAAAATTAATTTCAACTATTCAATATATTCTATTTTACAAATTTAACTTATTCTATTAATTGCTTCAATTGTATAATTTATAAATTTCGTCCTAGTCATGAACAATCTTTAGATATAGTCTGATTAATCTATAATTTTAATGTAATATATGTTCATTGTCTAATGACTCACATTTTAATGTGTTTTTTAATGTTTGTTATTTTACATGTTGTTCAATGACATTTTTTAAACTTAATTCTATTTAATGTCTCTTTCTATATAATAATTTACATTCAACAGTGGTTGTTTAATATAACTGTTAAGTAATGTTAAATTGACAATTCCCATTTCAATTAGCCTCTTTGATTAAACATTAAAGTTCTTTATCACTTTATAAAATCTTTCTTTTTATCTTTATCCTAAATAATAAGTCAGTTTGAATTCTACAAGCATTGTGTATCTGCTTCCTTATTACCATTTCATCATGTATATTAAGAAAGAAATTTAAGTCAAAATCTATGGAAAACAATTTTTTAAATTATTTTCTCCTCTCTAATATCTCTATTTCACCGTATTACTTACTGAAAACATGTCAATAGTATAATTGTTTGCTATAAGTTTAGGTGGTCAAATGGTCTAAAGAGTCACAAACGTGTTAGACTGGCTTGCTGATGATCGGGATATCGTGACTGTATCCGATTCAACTCTACGGCTGCTTGTTGTTTTTCCTAAATGATTTAAACTGGAGTTCCTATTAAATTAGAATTGATTACCTCAAAAATGCATCTTTCCTAATCCCCACTCTATCAGAATAACTGTCATTTATTCATATAAACTTTTAAATTAAGAAGTGGCCGTAGTAATATATATTATTTTTAAATTGGACTCTTACGAACACAGGTGTTCGACTTATTTCCCAATATTCTCCAAAGATTAATAGATATCTAAATTTATCTTAACAATGTAGTTGTGAACCTACAATGGATTCCTTAAAACACAACACATTAACGTTGAATTCACACTTGAGGGATGTGTGCTGACTTTGTATTTCTGCAAACCATCTTGCACAGGTCATTGCTATATGAGTAACCTTGTAAACCCATTGTTTGATTCACACTGATAGGAATGTGTTTTGATCTAGCCTGGACTGTACCGTCTTGAATTGTTTAAGGTATCCTCCTCCTAAGGTCATGGTCCAGACTATCTAGCGTGGTAGGTTCACAGACCTATAAGTGTGATAGAAATCCGGGCGTCCTATAGTCAACCATGTGTCGTTTCTCCTAAATAGGCTTCTCCTAACAAATACGGACTTTGACGAAGGTTTTTATCCGCAATCTAGCAATGTCTGCAGAAAATCCCAACAATATTATTATTATTATTATTATTATTATTAGCAGCACTGCGCCTTACTACCCGTTCGGTCTATACGCACTTACGCTAATGTGTAGTGGTAGTGTGTGATTGTGAGATTAAATGTAGGACCTACAGTTTAACGTGGGATCCGAACCACGGTGGAGGCCTGGGCATTTCCCACATTCACAAGTCGTGATTAATACACATCTTGTCAGAGGTGAAGGAAGAGTTTGGTAATCAGATAAATCTGTGCCAGGACCGTGGATTGAAGCCCGTGTACTGATCGCCTCATTGAAAAGTGTCCAGTAACACTTATTAAGTTTAGTGAAAAATTTATATCTATCGCTAAGACTGAAAGAGAGCATAAATAGATAATTAATCAATACAAAAGGAGGTTAAGATAGTTATTAAAAACACGTGTTTTCCCAAGTGATTCATTTTAAATCATAACCCAGTTACAAAAGGACTGTATTATTTACCAAGCGAATACAAATAATAAAACATAATAAAAGATTAAGAGAATAAAAAAGGTAATAAAACATAATAAAAGATCAATTCAAAATAAAAGAGAACATTTACATTTACTACATTACCGATTTGTTTAAGGTAGTAATAAAATATATCTACTATAGAACAGAGAAAACCAAAAATCAAAATTATCTAATTAATACAAAGAAAATAGTCTTCAACCATTATACTTAATCCCCTGTTATATTAAATTTTAAACAACGTGGTTTATAGGATGCCGATTGATACAAAAACCATAATATAAAGGAGAACCAGGCCTCACGGTTGATAATTTCTACATTACATTAGAATACCACAAAAAATGCATAATAATCCGAAACCTAAAAGGTAATTAATTAAACAACAAAATTACACGGAAACTTTAACCCATAACCTTAAAAACAAGAAAGAAATAAAAAGTAAAAAGACTACATATTAATTTAGAAAAGATTCTTGAATAAAATTTAAAAAAGTAAGAGAAATAAAAATTATGTCTCACGTTGATCGGATCCAAATAGAGAATGGCCGAGCTAAAGTCGTTATTTTTCCTTAACAGGAAATTGTGATTCACGGATAGGCCAATCAGAGACGTTCAAGATAAAAAAGGACCAATAATATAATACTTGAAGACTCATTTTTAAAATAAAAGATATAAAAAACATTAAGGTAAAATTACATATCTAAAAAAGGTACAAAGAGATTTAATTACTTAACACATATTGAATTAATAGTTTATAAAAGATTATTAAAACATTCGTTCAACTAAATCTACATTTAGTTCAACATATTTCAGAACTACTCCTAATTTAAAGTTTTTCCACTAGGCCTCGCCACTCACTACTGCCAGGAACGACAAGGTCGATAGAACTTAGGTCCGTTCATAATTAACAGTACACCCGGACCCCCAGCACAGAAGTCCGACACCTTACACCTTGACCACCAGGTCACCAACAATACTATCGTTTGCAGTAATTGTGGCCGAAGGAATCTTACCATTAATGCTACAAATATATTATTTTCAAAATGAATACGATAATAACCTCACTAAGAAATTATCTGGAAGGAGATGGCGGAAAAACTTAATGGCAAAAGTAACTACGATGACCGAAACATGAGAGAGCATGGTATCGACACGAGAAAGCCAATGCACAGCCCTTTCATTCTGAATCCGACTTAAAAGAAATTATTACAATGAACCATCTTTCAACGCCTAGACAATAGATCAATCCTAGGGTTGTCGCATCCTATGTTTAACCTCGCACCACTATCAATGATATTTTATACAATCCTTCTTTACCAGCCGTTGATTAAATAACAAAAATGTCACAATCACAATGTTAGATTATTAACTAACAGCGCAGTCGTTACAAGCATACCGAAACCCAACATATTTTGAAAAGCCCCATGGTACCACTGTGAGGTCCGTGATGCGAATTACCGCTCTATCAATTTACTGGCCTTAATATTGGTGTCACTGTTCACCCCCTCCCTCGCTTTGATGGAAAGAGGAAGAATATAACCCAAACAAATATCTCCCTTATGGGATTGCATCATCTGATGATTTAATTAAATAAAAACGATCACCCAAAAATAATATCACCTATACCTTTTTACAATATAGAATTGCGATCAAATTCTTATCACACTTTAACATCACATTCTCACAAAAATATACAACTTACGTGAATATAATGTTTGATTTTAACTTATCTTAATCTTTAATACATGATTCGGAGGAACTAAGAGAATTACTTGTGAAGGGCCGTCATTATTTTGAAGTTCTCCTAACCAATTCCAAAAACCCTTAGGGGTAACCCTATGAAAACCACCAAGTCTTAGCCCAATCGGTAAAATAGTTTAGGCTCTAGTCTTAAGTACGGACAGACAGACAAAAAAAAACAATTTTTCAGAATCGGGGGTCATGAGACGCCGAAATTCATCAAAATCTCGAGTCCTATTTTTTTTTTACAATCACAAAAATAACGAGATAGTAAAAAATACGCCTGTAATCATAATATTGTTTATATCGTTTCAAGATAAAAAATAATTGATTATTTAAAAGCAGTGATTTATGAGTTTAGAAATGTTAGTCAAAGGCAACATTATATTCGTTTCGACCTCTTCGCTTACAAATAATTCAGCTTCTTTGAAATATTTACAAATAAAAAAAAAATAATTTAATGTACTCTTCTTTGACATTATTCTGTAGGTCACCCTTCTTCACAACCCTTTTCTGTAAGTCACCCTTCTTCATAACAACTCTCTGTAAAAAAAAGCCTTTTAAATAGATAGGCCCATCACAGAGACGGTTATGATCTTTTAAACTTTACGTATTTCTGGGATAGAACTAGGAAGATTAAACGTCTGGGTTCGTGGATATTGAGGTTGTTTGAACGGAAGAAAAAAAAAAATCTGTAATACCGGTTTTTACTCTTCTTGTCCTGATGGAATCAAATGTTACACAACACGCAATAATAATCTACTCTTTCTGGGCATTGAAACAAACCTTTGCGACAGGCATTCGTCTTGACTACATGATAAACGTATCTTAGGTCTCACATAAGTATTTTCTAAATGATCACACTCCATTGTGACACACAAACTTTTGGCTACATACTGCACATGAGAAGTTCAGACCCTCACAGAACCCTGAAACTTCTGGAGATGACCATGTTCATTTATGTTATTTCAGATCCACGTTACACTCTTGGTTCCCACGTTGAAAACGCTGTTACTTAAGCTTAAAGTACGTACACTTACTGTGGATTAATACGTTCGCCGAAAAACCAGCGCAGTACAAAAACGTAGTCAGTCACTTGATGAACTCTTAAGTCAATCAAAAGATTTCCGCCTTATTGGCGCGAGATGTTCCGTTAAAGTTAAACTCATTGCTACTTCATCCGATCTGCCTGAGATGTTCAGCAAAGGAGAACCAATCAAATCTCAGTACAATCGTAGCACATGTTCATATGACAGAGGCCAGGCCTCCACCGTGGTTCGGATTCCACGTTAAACTGTAGGTCCTCCATTTCATCTCACAATCACCCTACCATTACAACATTAGCGTAAGTGCGTATAACCCGAACGGGTAGTAAGACGCGGTGCTAATAATAAAAACATATGACAGAGTGTGTGCATAGGACAGGGTATGCGCTTTAAACCTAACAGCGAGCAGACATTTTCGTCGGCCGTTGTGAGGAGATTTGAAATAACCTGTTAATTTAAAGCCTGTTTATCGATATATCGGATTGATCCACTACACAGAATTTCGTCAGGAGAATGATCTAAAACATATGTTTATCCACTAGGAAATAAAATAGGTTTATAATCGGCTTTTGTAAGCTTACATTTTAATTCATCATGGGTCTACATACAGCGTTAGAATTTCTGCGCCACTTAGGCTGTTTCTGCTTTATATTTTAATCGAACATGTGAATCAAGATTTATTAATTTGAATGAAAACTCCAAAATCGTTAGTCTTTTATTGCTTTCTCTAGAACCCTATCTTAAAGGATTGTCTTAAAACCTATTTTACTCCTAAAGGACATCTACTCTGGCCGTATCTTAAACGCTACTCTACAACTTTGGAACCAAACTAAATTATTTTTCTAGTTTAAAGAATTAACATAGGTATCTTGATTGTAATTCAAATTTCAGATAAATTTACTAATTCCTCCAGAACTCTGTAATTAATTTCCAAGATTTTCAAAAAATTGATATTAAAAAAAACCTGTGGTCTCGAATGTTTTAACTGATAAAATAGGACAGCATAAAGACATTGTGTATTGTGTTTGGTTTAAACAAATGTACTAGTATTTTTATACGTTATAATTTGATCTAAAATCAGAATGTATTTAAAGTGAGTTAAATTACAGAAACATAACATTTATTGTTCATTTGTAGGTAAACATTAGTTTATAACAAATATCTATCTATAAATGGGATAAGCCGATTCCCTAGACCATGTTTCAAATATGTCATCTTCTTATCACACGATAAAAAGTCTTCATTCTAAGGAATACTTATCTAGTATCTGAAAAGGATAGTTATCACATACAATCTGTAAACCTTAAGAAGTATTAGACCTACCATTTCTTAATACCCTAAGGTCCTATCTTAAGAGTTATACCATAGTGAAATAATTCAAGGCAAGCCAGCTACATAACAATATAAAAAAGTATAAAATGTTTATTTTTGGGGAGAGAGAACAGGAAATAAAATTGGCATCACCAGTAAAGTATTTTATGAATCTCAAAATCTTAGGAGGTTTTGAGCGCTAAAGCCGGGTGGCTGAAACATGAGAGGGAAAATACATTAAACGAAAATGTAAATAGTTATGAAATATCAAAACAGGTGAGAATGGTCACTTCTCAGCAAAGAGGGAGAAATAGTTAATTTTACTATCAGTATTTTAATTAACAATCAAATCAAAATAAGATCATCATTATTTTTCTTGACTTTCAAATAAGAGTAAAATTCATCTAAATAATATATATAGATATATAGATATAAATAGTATTTTATAATAATTATAATTATTATTACTATTTAAACTTTATAGCTACACGTATACAAAAATTGAGTCAGATTTTTTTTATTTTGACTATAGTAATAATAGCTCTAATAATTCATGAAACTTTCTACATAATAAGAAAACATTATTCTCCACTTGTACAGTAATAAGATTAACTATCATTCAACACAATTACTGTATTTTTATTAAAATATTGTAATGATATTGATTTGGATTAATCTAAATTATGTAAATAGTCATGGATGACGGAAATTTTTCTTTAAAGTAACATAGGTAGAGTATCCTTTTAAGATTCATCCATGAACAAACACGCGTTTCTCCGAATGAGGTGAAACGGACTTCACCCCTAAAATATATTTTTTTATACCTTCTTTCTTGGTAAAAGTGTAACTGCGTCAATTCCTGTTAAATGGAACAAGTTCATAGTATTTGCCAGAACACGCCATTTCTTTATACCAATAAGAAGCTAGCCCTCACAAAACGTGTCGCCAGGACTCTGTCTATTGGTTAGTTTTTACATTGTTGACCAGGGGAGAAAATGCAACGGATATGTCATATATAGACCATTGTACGTATGTTTATACGATTACAATTGACCACGACGACGATGAGGAGGACGATCTCCGGGACCTAGCTCACGCACGAGTCAGTCACAGTCCAACACATTATAATATAGGTTACTTCAATATCACAAGTGTGCAGTGATAAGAAACATTTAACTGAAATATGTGCAAGTAATTTACTGGTGTAATATAAATAAACCGTGTGTAAAATAACAGCCAACAACATTTCTCTTTCTTTAATAATATTAATACCGATTTAATTAGTGCTTGAACACGGGGCTATAGACAGCTGATTAAACGGTATCTTTTCCGTACAGTGGTGATAGGCGCTCGATAACGGAGCTTTATACAACCTTAAAAAACATACCATCATCTTTTATCAGGGAATTAATCCGCTGTGTATCAATCGACGCCCGAAGCGGGGAGATTGATCACATAGTTTTTATTATTGACGCCCAAAGCGAGGCGCGTTTTATTCCATATTATTACAATTGGCGCCCAACGTGGGGCGTTTTACCCGGTAGTATTACAATATCTTACGAGAATGTCAACTAACAACTCACAGATCAGTGAAATAGAACCAAGTGTTTGACCTCCAAGGAGAATATAGAAAGAAGTCTGAACATGGCTGATACCAAGTGGTTTCAGTTCTACAGACTTTACTCTATTACGAACTGACAGCATTATTTCGTATTTATCATCAGTATTCCACTTTCCACAGATGCCTGATTCACATATTCTTCGTATAAAAATATCAAATTTGTCTTGATAGGGTGAAATAAATGGGAAGTGTAAAGCGAGGCGAAATGAATACGGAGATTCCTTCATGACGTGCATTAGAGGATAACCTTCTTCATAATATTCGTTGAGCTCTATGTACAGATGGGTTATTACGGAAGCGTCAACAAACGCATGTGTCCTGTCAAAGGCAACCTTGTCAAGTGCACTTCTCACATCGGGTACATATCGAGATCTTTGAAATAATACTTGTACAATTTCATCATTTAGGTCAGAATACTCCATATAAACGTCAAAACTGTCACTAGAGCCCTCAATATCAGGGACAACGATCAATAGTCCTGATTCCACTAACTGATCCATAGTATCAATATCAGGGTAGTAATGGGGTTTTGTCAAGTATCTGGTCAAGCTGCCCTGGTAGGCGTTTATAAATATGATGCTAAACAAAAAACAAAGAACAACAAAACATTTTTGAGTTGATGAAACCACTGGTAGAATTGTAGCCCCGCTCACAAAGAGACGAACAGTCTCCAAGAGTGTTTCAGTTTCAAAGGCCGCATCTTTTCTGAACAGTTTCCAAAACAACGTAATAATCGGGAGAGTGCAGAATATAGCTGCCCAACAACTATTGGTGAAAGGTAATATTACATTCATATATTTTGGAACACGTTCAGCCTTTGGCAAAAGAAATGTCATACCAGAGGTTTCTGGAGAAATTGTGGATGTAAATATATTTTTAGGGTGTTTAAAGTAGACGTTTCCATATATATCTGGCACTATATCCTTATTATTAATGCTATCTTTTCCACTAGAAATGTCTCCATTCTCTTTAACATGATCTGTATTCCCGACTGTAAACATTGTGCCGTTCATGTGTTCTATGAATGTCTTTATACCTAGATATGAAATTTTAATGTATCCTGCTTTTAAACCATATATATGTCTATCTTTAGTGACCTTTATATCGTAACCACAAATATCATTCAGTTTGTCTAAAAATATATTTTGGTATTTTGTCAAACTTTTTGAAATATCCAAAAATGATCCATTGTTAAGAAACTGATTAAATAATAATGCTGTTGTTTTAGTGGTATTTGAAAATAAATATATATTTTTTGTAAATTTTGGTACAGCAATTGCAACAATATTTAAAATATGATATTCATCCCATAGCTTATGACATTCTTCTTTGAGCTTGTTTATATCATCACTATCGTGGGATGTAATTATTAATATAAATGGTGTTCTCGCGTGAACAAGGAGTGTTTCTTTAAACTTCTCTAATCTTAACCAAAAAATTTGATTATAATGTTCCACAAACCAAAATACTACTTTAGGTATCTCTAATTGACCGCTTAAAATCACCTTTTCTTCAAACATTTCCCTCATTTCCATAATATTGAACTCATTTATATTTAAGGTAATCGTAGGGAAATAATCAATTTGCTTGAATAATTCATTTGAAATAGGATGAAAATTTTCTTGAAAGTTTTCTTGAAAGACCACTGCCGCTAATGGTCTAGACCAACTTCCTCGAATCATTTCACTGATGTGTTGAAATATTTCTGATAGGTTGTTACCGGTATTGAAATGTTCGTTATGTTCTTGTAATCTGGTTTCAATGACACGGACATAGAATATCAGCAAAATATTTGCTATCAATTTCATTGTAAGTAATACTTTGTTTTTTCACTCACAAAATTTTAATAATCCAATTTTATCTTTTCACATTAAATAAATTAATATATTATAATTCATAATATTTTTAATAAAATATTAATAACGACTCTACTTTGAGCATAATATTGTATTGAAACAACTTATTATATATTTAGAATTCAAATAATAATCAGCACTGCAGTTTACTTCTTGACTCCTTCTCATTAACTGAAATTATATATATTTTACTCACCTTGGCCATATAGTCATATATCGTATTAATCAATAGTTTTGTGTGTTTGTGTATATATATATATGTATAAATATATGTATATATATGTGTGTGTATATATATATATACATACAGCAACTAAAACAAATAATTTTCCGTGAAAGCTAGAATAACTTCATCACGTGATCTGAAATATTAATTTACAAGAACAGTTGAGTGCACGCACCATTTTAAAAGAATCGATTCACCTTGGTATCGAACTGTATTAAAACCTCGTTTTCGACATAGAATTGACTCATGATGAGAAGATTGTTCCTCTATTTTCCGTTTTTTATGTCATAAGGAAAGTTTTCCGTTAAAGTCTTTATTGATTCTCCTTCCAGATTTATGTGATTATACTATATCGATACTAAACCTTCCTTATCCCTAACACATTATTGTAATTCGTAGGGCCCAAATGGCATATAACACATGGTTCTAAAATAAAAAGGAACCACGTTTATTATTAGTTATTTTCATGCTTTTAATAATAAATGATAGGAGACTTGGTGGGTTAAGGATAAGTTGTTATACTTCTGTGTTGGGCTTCAATCCTCGGTCGCTGCAGTGATTTATATGATTGACAAACCCTTCCTTCACCTCTGACTAGACGTGTATTAATCACAACTTGTGAATGTGGGGAATGCCAAGCCTCCACCGTAGTTCGGATCCAACGTTAAACCGTAGATCCAATATTTCATCTTACAATTACCCTACCATTAAACATTAGTGTAAGTGCGTACAACATGAACGAGTATTAATATGTGCTGCTAATAATAATAAAAATAATAAATATATAGTGATTTAATCTAAAAATATACTAAATATCAGATAATCCTATTGTTTCATAGACCAAAATAATACACTTGTAAACATATCTATTTCAATCTAGTGCTATTTCATTTGGATAAATTCATTCCAATTACACACACACACACACACACACACACAGACACACATATATATATATATTCTTTTTCTTTTCATCACCGCGTCATACTATACCTTCGAGTTTTATTCCTATGTACTAATTACACTAATGTGTTAGGAATTAGGTATGTTTAATTCATATGTAATTGTCCAACATTTGCGTGAAGGGAGAGTGGAAAAAACATTTCAGAAAAATAACCCTTGTTTCAGCAGAGCGGGAACGAATCTTACATCTCAGTTTTCGTTAATCCAGAAAAACACGAAAAGAGCGAATTACACTACGCAGCCTTACAAGCGGGTGATTTCAATATTTTTTTGGAATATTTGATTCTCAATGGCAATAAAGAAACATTTTTTTTTTATAATAACATTAATATAACTAGTTCTTTTGTAAAACAAAACCCACCATTCAAAAAATTTCAATAAAATTGAAAGAAATATTTTAAAATCTGGAATTAGAATGAATACTTTTGATTGAAATATTAATTTTGGATAGCCTATGAAATTCGTAATACAACCCGCAAAATATTAATTTTAAATAATATATCAAGATATAGTTTACTATAAGAGCTTGTATTGTGTACTTAATAAAATGACATACGTTTCTATGGCCGCATGGTCTAAGGTGTCACTCTCGTGGTAGACTAGTCTGCCGATAACGGGAATAAAAAGGTGAATTTTCTATTTGGTGTATTGATTGTGGCTTTTCAAAAAAAAGCTTTTTCCCGTCCCTCTCCAAGATAATGCAGTTACATTTCCTCTAAAAATAGCTTCACTAATCCCTAAAATCACTAGAATAATCATTAGTAACAAACCTTATGGCACCCACCTCAGTGGCTTACCAGTTTCATGTTAAGCAAAGAATGTCTAGGACGGGAGATAGAGGTTCGAATCTCGATAGGGGAGACTGAGGGTGGCTATTTCTCCCCTTACTCAAATACGGGTTCACTTCCTTTCATTTCAACCTCCCTAATTCCTAATCATTTAACGTACTTATACTTAATCGTAAAACTCTAACGGTTAGCAACCCGTATTGCTGGAAAAAAAACATAGCTCATCCAGTTAGAAAGACATGTTTCTAAAAAAATTATATTATAAAATGATACGTTACATTAACCATTTTACTTTAATATGATTTGATCAATTCCTTCACCTCTGACAAGACCTTGTGAATGTAGGGAATGCCAGGCTTTCTCCGAGGTTGAGATCCCACGTTAAACTGTAGGTCCTCCATTTCATCTCACAATCACCCTGCCATTACACATTAGCATAAGTGCATACAACCCAAATGGGTAGTAATACGTGGTAATAATAATAATAATAATTTGATCAAATTTGTATTTAGTTAAAATCTTTATGTTTAATGAGAAATACTTTTTTTACAGGCTAAATCTTCGTATTTTGTTTTGACATAAGATAAATTCATGGGATATACGATATTGAGATAGGATTCAGACGAATGAATTTAATAAAAAATATTTCCAAAAAATCTTTAAAGGAAGATAGGAAATTTGTTTGGAAAAAACACATCGGTAAAAATGGATGGGAATCGAACCCTGACTTACCTGTCAACAAACCAGACTATAAGAACTTTAAAAAAATCTCGTAGTCTAAATATCAACATCGCATCTACTAACAGTTTGGATTATAAGCATATGTACTAGACCTTATTATGTGAGTGATTAAGAAAATACCCAGGTTATATTTAGAGGAAGTGTATCCGCATTTCCATGGAGGTAAATTAGAATCTGTTTTTAAAATATCTCTCTCTCTAAAACTTACAAAGATTTGAGCATAGATCTCACCGTCTTCGAAAGTCTAGTTTACTGAGAATGTGATACCTTAGACCATTCCACCACATAAGTGCATTGATTTGTTTTTGAGAAATTACATTTTCTACAGTTTTTCAGTTAAAAGAAATATTTTTTGAAGATTGATGTTTTCGATACTTTTTATTTCAGGAAAAGCCATTTTTTCGCTGTATCCATTTATATCCGAATGAACAAGGCAACAAGTAAACAAATTATCAATATTTTATATTGTATATTGTATTTTTTTTATCAGGACTCCTTAACGTCATATTACTTTATCGCAATACCGTTTTATCTCTACTTTATCTTCTTACAAACGATCAATACTGATTTATTTCTAAATAACACGCTATATTAGTTGACTTCTATATTCATTATTTTTGTTCCAGTTGTTATTATATTACGTTGTTTATTTTTCAAGGACAGACCAAACACTAGAAAACACGATACAAAATACAATATTATTGTCAGAGATAAGCTGATTTCTCTTCTTATCTATATTTCATTGGTCCGGAAAATACTGTACATAAATTGGCGTGTCACACGGACCTATATTTCATCAACTTTTATTTTTAAAGTAGGTTAATTCTATATAATGAAACGTCACCATGACGCATCACATTTAACATTGTCAACATCTCGATATGAAATATCCTCGTGTGTCTGTATTATTTACGTGAATGCTGATTCTAAGTCTATTTAACACTAACTAATCACTCACCACCCAATCATCTAAGAACTATTTCTTTAAACCCCGTTAAAATAAATATTATTTAAAGGAAGACTTGATATATTCTAAATATTAACTTTTATTAAAAAAAATAGCGACAATTACTATGATACTACGTAGAGTAATAATTTTGTAGAAAATACATTTATTTCTTAACTAAAAAGATGCTGTTTTTAGTTCAAATTGAAAATGTTGATATATTTATTATTTATTTTGAGACAAGCCTTGCTTAAAATATTATAATTAGCACCGCGTGTTACTACCCATTCGGTTTATAAGCACTTACGCTAATGTGTAATGGTAGGGTGATTGTGAGATGAAATGGAGGACCTACAGTTTAATGTGGAATCAGAACCACGGTGGAGGACTGGCATTACCCACATTCACAAGATGTCTTGTCAGGGGTGAAGGAAGGGTTTAGTAATCAGATAAATCTATTCCGGGACTGAGTATTGAACCCCGGCCGCCAGCACAGAAGTCTGACACCATACCCCTAGACCAACCGGTCACCTACTACTTATAATAAATGGGACGAAACTCCAAGAAGACTTTCTTTCTCTCTGGTTTAAAAATGGAGATATTTACTCAAAACTCGTAATATATGTTAAAAAAAATAATATACCAAAGCAAACGCAAGCTTAAATTGCACTATACTTATGTAAGACATTTCTTGATTCCGGTTTTTAAATTTAATAATTTTATTTTCAAATAATTAATGTCCTCATTTTTATGTTTGGACCAATAAAAAAGATCAATATTCAGTCCGCAGGGATCAACTCTTCGTATTAAAATGTTGACTTCCGTTTAAAATTTTTGTCATTTTATTAGATTTGAAAATCTGCATGCCGTCACATTGTTATTAAATTCCACATTTATACATTTCGACAAATAAAAAATTTAAATATTGAATTGATTCTAAAATGGATAGAGATAATTGTTGTTCAAACATTACTCTTAAGAACTTCAAGGAAAAACAACATAAACTTTTGGAGACTTCCTTATACCTAATTACTCAATGCCCTTGGCATTTAATGGCATTTTATAGGGGAAAATATAAAATAAACAACTATTTTTTTCAAACCCTTTAATTTCTTTCCCTGAAATTGTATAATCTATCACAAAAAAAACAAACAATATTTTATAAATTACATAGATCAAAAATTCTTGTGTGTGCTTTAAATTACATGAAAGTTTTAATTCAATATAATTTACATATACATATTTTATTATAAAGAAACATGATAAAACTCTCTCATGTAAATCCATTTACTGTTAATTTTCTCAAAATTTTAAATCACCTGAATACTTTGGAATAAATAACTTATAATATAAATGTATACACTTTATTAAACATGTTAATCTCATTTGATAAAACTAGTAATATATTGATTTTTAGTAATAAATGTTTAACGAGATATTAAATGCACCTCTTGAGCTGCAAACTATTCTAGCCATAATCTTGTGAAGGCTTAAAATATACAAATAAATCTATAACAATTCCACTTAATACATTGGTAAATTGGTCTCATAGCACAGTAATATAGGTCAATTTCCATTTAATATGAGTACTGTTTTCTGTTAAAATATCTCACTAGAATGTCAATTAACATCTCGCAGATTAGTGAAATGGAATTTGGTAATAGACCTCTGTAGAATGTAGAAAGAAGTCTGGACATGGCTGATACTGAGTGGTTTCAGTTCTACTGACTTTACTCTATTATGAACTGATAGCATTATTTCGTATTTATCATCACTATGCCACTTTAGATTAATACCAGCTTCACTTAAGCTTCTGACTGTGGTATCTAGTTTGTCTTGGTAAGTTGGAACAAAGAGGAAGTGTAAAACTAGATCAAATAAATACGGAGATTTCTCCATTTTGTGCAATAAAGGGTAGCCTTAATCATAATAGTAATATAGCTCGATATATAGCTGGATTACTATTGAACCATCAGCAAACATATGTGTCCTATTTAAGGCAACCTTTTCAAGGTCACTTCTTACATCAGGTACAAAACGAGCTCTTTCTGGTCAAAATGTCCTGATAGGCGTTTCTAAATTGGATACTAAACCACAAACACAGAACAACAAAACCTTTTTAGTTGATGAAACCACTGCTAGAATTGTCGCCCCGCTCACAAAGAGACGAAGAGTCTCCAAGAGAGTTTCAGTTTCGAGGGTTGCGTCTTTACTGAACAGTTTCCAAAACAACGTAATAATCGGGAGAGTGCAGAATATGGCTGCCCAACAACTATTGGTGAAAGGTAATATTACATTAATGTATTTTGGAATACGTTCAGACTTTGGTGCAAGATATGTAAGATGGTTTTTCTCTGAGAAGAAGAAGAAGAAGAAGAATGGATGTAAAAGTATTTTTCTGATGTTTAAAGAGGACGTTTCCAAATTTATCCGGCATTATATATTTACTGTCAAATATATTTCTTAACATTATAAATTACACCATTGATTTTATTATGGTGTTTTCGATTAAATAACATTGTTCTGTTTATATATTATATAAAGTTTTATATATGTGTTTGCTGGCTTAAGCTATTCTGTTTCTAAACCACAAATAGCTAAATCTTCTAACACATTTATTTATAACACATAAATATAATTGAGTTTGTTTAAAAATTTAATACCATTTTTACTTATACTTCACAACTTAAAATAAGTTTCACTTCAAATATTTATTTTATTAACATAATATTGGTATATTGGTACATTGCATATTTAATGACCGAGAAGGGATAATAATTTGGTTTAGTCCAAAAATTCAATTGTAAAGATTGAAATACAGTTTTCTTGAAGAATGGCTGCAGCCTGAGGACTAGTCCCGCTTTCTTGAATAATTTCAATAATGCAGTGAATACATTTTGATAAGTCATTACGGTAACTAAAATGTTCAAATGGACACCACATTCTGGTTTATACAAGGATGTTGACGTACAAATATAATAAAATTATCATCATTTTAATTTTAATTACGTTTTATTTTTACACTGTTAGATATACCTAATTAACTATCTGTTTCATAACTGATTTAATTAATACTTTAACAATCTTTATATTTAGTTTTAATCTACTAACTGATCTATCATTTTCGATGTATATACATATAAATGTGAAAATATTTAATAAAATTTTATTAAACACATATTAATTATCTCTACACCATTGGGGGTCAATGATTTTCAAATGACTAAATAACAACTGTGTTATTTTTTTCTCCTGTATTGATCAATAGTTAAGCTTTTAGACGATAACTAGGCAAAACAACAATCATATTAGTGTGTGATCCATATTAAATTTTATCAATCACTTTTATTTAGTTACCGAATAACATTATCAATGTATGCTCACAAGAGTGAGTGAGTTAGTACACTGGTTCGATTTAGTCTGTTGAAACTTCTCAAACTAAAATAATGTTATCAATTTACTTCTAAATATCCACCACCCTTGCTCATTCGGTAGCGTGTCTGCTTAGTGAGAAAAGAGTCCCAGGGTCGATTCCGGTTATGGCAGAATATTTATTATTGATAAAAATATGGGTTTACAGTTTCACATTGGAAATTTTACGGTCGTGGATTTGATGTTGTGTTGGTCGTAGTCTTAGGTTATCTTATTAAAGCATAAGTTACAAGTTTAGTAAGCTTAAAGATATGCTAATAAATGCTAAACATCAACACTATGTTAATAATGAAAACCAGCCCACTTTTTGTGTATCGATGTTGTTTATAAACCATTTTCGTTTGGCTCTTTTTTCAATGAAGACCTCTGATAAGATATTTATTAATAACAACTTGTGAATGTGTGGGATTCTAGGCCTCCACCGTGGCTCAGATCCCACATTAAACCGTAGGTCCTCCATTTTATCTTACAATCACCCTATCATTGCACAATAGTGTAAGTGTGGATGGGTGGTAAGACGCGATGATAATGACGATGATGGTAGTAATAGTTTTGTCCGTGACTTAAAGTTTTCATTCATAATCTCCAGAGAAGACTGTTTACCTGCTAACTAGCTGACGAAGGTAGGTTTATGGTTCTCAACGAGACGGGCCATTAGCATCCACTTTCACCTTTACCTCGGCGACAAAAACGCAAACTTACAGATTTTTTACAACATTATGTTGCACCGTCTCTAAGTCCTAATACTACCCGGCCATAAAAAGTAATAATAGGGAGAGGATGAACTTAACATACATGATGAATGGAAATTATAAAAAATATAGATTCAACAAAATGAGCAGTTTATTCATTTAAATGACAATAGCGCAGATAACAATAGATGGTCTCATTATATCATTATGAGTACAGTTGTAACTTATGCTCGAAGCAAACAACTTTATATCATTAAAGTTGCACAAGTGTTTTAACCAAAGGAAACATGAAATCCATCATAATATTGATAAACCAGTCTATATGAGACAATACCACAGCGTATATATTTAAATGCGATATAAAATTATAAGGGCCTAATGGGCACCTTGATATGGTTCCAAAGGTTTCGTAATTCACAGAAAACTATATCATAAATATAAAGTAATTTAAATTTGACGACCACACACTAGTGTTTACAAAACCCGAGGGTTTGACTACCAGACCTAAGCCAAAACTCCCACGGGACTATCGTATCTGACTGAGAATATGGGACACACAGTTCCATCAATAAACATAACTATAGCTGTTCAAACAGAACTTACGTTACAAAAGATTAAAGTCATCTTAATTCAAATTCCAATAAAAAGTTACTTCACGTTACGTTAGTTCAAACCATAATTTTAAATATGAACAGTTACTTAAAAAAAAGGAATACTTTACAATTCCAAACAATTAAATATTAACATGTCAACTTCTAATTAGCACGTAACTGATGATATTTATGAGAATAAATACATAAGCACAAGTCCTGCGCTCGAGCGGCGACATTTTAAAGATAGAGTATTTAAATTAAATTGACTATTAAAATACGTTAGATTTTTAAACTGAATATTGTATGCAAAAGGTTTATAGTTGATAAAGAAGTTAAGAGTTCATAACTCCACTCGTCTAAGCGATGATTTTAGATACATATTACAAGTATTTCTCCAGCCATTGTCCAGGTCCATGACAATGGTATGTCGTCGATCGTAAGTCGCAGAATAGTCAAGTATGGCAAGCTTGCACAGCCATTATATAGTGATTTCGTTGTTCTGTAAAGGAAGGTGGGAGTACACAAAATACACGCATGATGACGTCAACGATTCCTTGAAAGAGTACCGTAGACAATTGTTGATTCCACTCGCTCCATTGGAATATCCGTGAATATCTCCAATCACCCGATGTTTAGAAGGAGGTTCCTCTACCATCCGTCAGAGGTCGGAAACATAATTGTCGTCTAGTTGAAGTTGATAGTTCTTGGTTCATTTCACGCTAGTACAGTCGGAGTGCCGGGACGCTTGTTGACCCACTGGATCTCCCTTGACCCACTCGCCATTATAGGATTCCAGGTGCCGGCCAGCCTTGCAGGATTCTATTGTGAGCAGATTAGTATTGTAAGTACATGAACAAATTAATAGTTAGAATTGGATCGAGTAATGAAATATATTGTGCCGCCTCGTATTTATTATGTCTTCTTAGCCTACAAGAACTACAACAGAGAAACATACTATTGTAGGGATCCTAATGGAGTGGAAATTATATTGGAGTGGGTACTATGCTTTGATGCGACACATCTATTTACGTTAGTATTGGGCGGGGTCCAGTTGTAACATTATACCACGTAATGTTACAATAAGCTTTGTTCAAACATCGTTTAGGTACGTTACATTTGTAGTTCTTGGTGGATCGGAGACTGGTAGTTCGCCTCTGAATGCTCAAAATCCATTAACCACTATACAAGATCATATCTGAGGCATGTAAGAATATAAGGGATGATTAGATCATTGAAAAAGGTTTTACGTGTTTAGTTTTGAAACGATGAAAAAAATTAAATGTGCAATAAATGTACGTGCACTGAACTGTATGTGTATACTATTATAACAGGTCATGACATAAATTGAATATAGCTTTTACGATATTTGGTTTATTCATTTACTGTGATTTGCTTTAGATAAACAGTGCATTAAACTTTATGATCAAGGTGAGTCAAATATATAAATTCAGTTAGTGAGGAGGAGTCGATAAGTAAACTGTGGTGCTGACTATTATTTGAATTCAAAATCTCTTCATATGTTAATTCATTACAGATTTACAGATAGTATAGTAGTTATTTATATTTAATTTAAAATATTGTGGATTATAAAGTGTTAATAAATCATATGTGAAAATATGAAATTGTATTATTGCACTTTTGTGTGTGAAAAAAATAGAGACTTAATTACAATGATAGTGATAACAAATATCTTGCTAATATTCTATGTCAGTGTCATTGAAACCAGATTACAAGAACCTATTGAATATTTTAATACCGGCAGCAACTTATCAGAAATATTTCACCACATCAGTGAAATGATTCGAGGAATTTGGTTTAGACCATTAGCAGCAGTGGTCTTTCAAGAAAACTTTCAAGAAAACTTCCTTCTTATTTCAAATGAATTATTCAAGCAAATGGATTATTTACCTACGATTACCTTAAATATAAATGAGTTCAATATTATGGAAATGAGGGAAATGTTTGAAGAAAATGTGATTTTAAGTGGTAAATTAGAGATACCAAAAGTAGTATTTTGGTTTGTGGAACATTATAATAAATTTTTTTGGATAAGATTAGAGAAGTTTAAAGAAACCTTCCTTGTTCACGCGAGAACCCCATTTATATTAATAATTACATTCCACGATAGTGATGAGATAATTACACTGAAAGAAGAAAGTTGTAAGCTATGGGAAGAATATAATATTTTAAATATAGTAATAATTGCTGTACCAAAATTTACAAAAAATATTCATTTATTTTCAAATATCACTGAAACAACGGCATTATTTTTCAATCAATTTCTTAACAATGGATCATTTTTTAATATTTCAAAAAGTTTGATCATGAATAAAAATATATTTTTAAACAAACTCGATGATATTTATGGTTACGATATAAAAGTCAGTAGAGATAGATTTATTTATGGTTTAAAAGCAGGATACATCAAATCTCCATACATGTATATAAATACGTTTATAGAACACATGAACGGCACAATGTTGACAGTCGGGAAGACAGATCATGTTAAAGAGAATGGTGACATTTCTAGTGGAAAATATAACTTTAATAATAAAGATACAGTTCCGGATATATTTGGAAGTGCCTTATTTAAACATCCGAAAAATATATTTACATCCACAATCTCCCCAGAGACTACTAGTCTATCGTTCCTCGTACCAAAGGCTGAACGTGTTCCAAACTATATGAATGTAATATTACCTTTCACCAATAGTTGTTGGGCAGCTATATTCTGCACTCTCCCGATTATTACGTTGTTTTGGAAACTGTTCAGAAAAGATGCGACCTTTGAAACTGAGACTCTCTTGGAGACTGTTCGTCTCTTTGTGAGCGGGGCTACAATTCTACCAGTGGTTTCATCAACTCAAAAATGCTTTGTAATTTTGTGTTTGTGGTTTAGCTTGATAGTACTAAATGCATATCAGGGAAGTTTGACCAGCTATTTGACTACACCCCATTACTACCCTGATATCGATACTATCGATCAGTTGGTTGAATCATTACTATTGATTGCTGTTCCTGACATGCAGGGCGCTAGTGACAGTATTGATGGTTTATTGGAGTATTCTGACCCAAATGATAAAATTGTAAAAGCACTTATTCAACGAGCTAATTTAGTACCTGAGGTGAAAAGTGCCCTTAACACGGTTGCCTTTAATAAGACACATGCGTTTGTTGATGGTTCCGTAATAACCCAGTTGTACATAGAGCTCAACGACTATTATGAAGAAGGCTATCCTCTAATGCACGTCATGAAGGAATCTCCGTATTCATTTCGCCTGGTTTTCCACTTCCCTTTTGTTTCTCCCTATCAAGATAAATTTGATATTTTTATACGGAGAATACGTGATTCTGGTCTCGGTGGAAAGTGGCATAATGATGATAAATACGAAATAATGCTGTCAGTTCATAATAGAGTAAAGTCAGTAGAACTGAAACCACTCAGTATCAGCCATGTTCAGACTTCTTTCTACATTCTCCTCCGAGGTCTAACACTCAGTTCCATTTCACTGATCAGTGAATTGTTAATTGACATCCTCGTAAGATAATTTAATAAAAATACAGTAATTGTGTTGAATGTTAATTAATTTTATTACCGTACTAGAAGAGAAATTTAATTTATTTATCATATAGAGAAGTTCATAAATTATTGGAGCTAAAATTATTAATATAAAATAATCTAATTATTTTACCCAAACTTAATGTTAATATGGATTATCTATTATAATCATAATACCGTTACATTTAAAGTAATTTGATGAAACTTTACTTAATTAGAGATTCAAGAAAAATATGACGATAATACTTTGCTTTAAATATCACTTAAAATTTTGATAGTGAAACTCATTTTAGTCCCAGTTTGGTATGAGATGACCAAACACATGTGTTTTAATATCCTCTAACTATTACACTTTTCGTTTGTGTGTCTCCCTTCACTGTAGTATTCTAGCCACCTGCCTTTTGCACTCAAAACTCTTTGGATATCATGTTTCTTTCAGTTTGCAACTACCTGTTCATTCATTATCCCTTTATTTTTTATGACCTAAAATGGAAACTTTAAATCCTTAATTACATTTTAATGTAGCCAACTTATTTGATAACTATCCGTTCTAGTTTCTAGATAAAAAATCATTCATTAAAAATGAAGACTTTTTATAATTTATTAAGATCGTGATGTATTTGAAATATGGTCTATAAATGAATCGGCTTATCCCTTTTATAGGTATCAATTTCTGCTATAATATTATTTCCCAACAAACGAACAACAAATGTTAAATTATCTCTGGTTTATACACCCTAAAACACCTTTATTCATCTTTTAGTTAAGGACTTTTTAAATTGTATTATCATGGTCTTAAAGAAAGTTTAATAACTCCAAAATGAGATAAACAATAGATATTTATGTCGAGTTTTATTCTACAGTGTATTCAACTATAGTATTAATTTTGTAGTTCTATAGTGTCTATCACCTTTGATTGAACTGAAAATATACTATTTTGGAACAGCATTTACAATCTTTTCTTCAATTATTGGACCAAAATATATGTCAAACATTGTAACGGTAGATTTTCTTAGTTGCCGATGGATTATTTTTATTAAACAAAGTAATTATTGTAGCGTATACTAATAAAATATGTTAACCAAACAAAATACACCAAGTCTTTAGGCTGTACTATTTTATCTGTAAAAAATTTGATATTATACACTTTTCTACTAGAAAATTTTATGGTTTTCCTATGAATTAGGTCCAGAGATCTGGACGAAGTTTTCATTTTGATCTGAAATTTGAATCATAAGCAGGTATCCTTTTTTTAAATCTCTAATCTAACAAGATTGCTCAAGATATGAACTTGTTGTGTATCTTTGAGGGGATAATAGTTGTGAAGTCAGTTCTAGAGAACGAGGAAAAAATGCCATTGTTTTTGCATTTTTTATAGCAACTTTTATTTACCAAAATAAATGAATAAAATTTTCAGTACAAATATAGTATTTGATTTTCTTCACATGGTGACTTAAGCAGTTTTGGAATATTTAGCACTAGCAGCCCAACCCGGCTTCGCACGGGCATAATAATATAATAAAAGAAAATACACAATGTTTTACAGTGAGTTTC
>CABFOV010008345.1:0-14825 GCA_902141375.1 Timema poppense
AATCTGTGCCGGGACCGAGGATCGAACCCCGGCCGCCAGCATAGAAGTCTGACACCTTACCCCTAGACCGCCAGGTCACCTCTGGCAATAGAAATTACTAGGAAATGACTGAACAGATTTTGACAAACAACCACTCATTTTAACGGTTAGAAGTTCAGGATATCGGGAAAAATATTAGTTGTCCACGAAAACCAGATTTTTAAAGATATTTTTTTTCTTTGTTTAATCACCAAGAAAACCGTTGCATGACTTTAAATCTCTAAATAAAATATATCTCTTTAGCTAAAAAAAAAATAGCTTAATCTTTATTTGTTGGTCCGAACACATCGTAATTTTCTCTTTGAATGAATATTTCTCTTTGGATGCTGTTTATGACACGTCATCTAAATTGAGATTCCTAAACTGGGGAGTCATTTTTTTATTGGAATGTTGTTATCGTTAATTCGCATTTAAATCAATAATATTGAGCATAAGTCAAAATTTAAAAGGTTAAGTTATATTCATGGAAATTTGGTCTACGTTATGTTTCGCGCATGATAAAATAATGTTTAAATATGTTTTGGTATGTATTATAGGCTCAGAAACAACAAAGTGATCTTTAATAATGTTTAAAAAAATAGCCATTTAAGTATGAGTTTTGGTGTTTTTTTGTTTTGTTTTTCAAATAATGGGGTTTGATGTTCATTTTAGCGAGTAGTAACACAATACAAATATATGAGTTAAGCTATGTCATCATTTTACCGCTTGATTTTGAGGATATGATATTCAAAAGTAATGTTTTGTGTACCCCATCTATCTTTTAACATTCTCCATCTGACATTCTCTCTAGCGCTCTCACAAACTCTCATCCACACTCTCTCCCCTAACACAAACACTCTTAACACACTCGCTCTCAAATGATATTTTCTCATTCTCTCATACACACTGTCTACCCTCACATACACTGTCTATCACACAATTTCTCTCATGTTATCTTGATTATACTCTCTCAATTAAGCCCTCAAATGCTCTCTCACTCAAAAGATCTCTCTCAAACCCTCGCTTTCTCAATCACTCTCGCTCTCTCTATTTGAAACTTAATTTATCTCTCTCTCAAACTCTAACTCTAAATTTCTCTCTCTAACTCTCTTTTTAGCTTTATCTTCATGCCTCTCAAACTCTGTCTCTAACTCTCTTTCACTCTAATTTTCTCTCTCAAACTCTTCTTCACATGCCCCCACATGTTATCTCTCTTTCACACAATATCCCTCCCAAAATTTCACACTATCTTTTTTTCATACACACACTCACACACTTTGTCACGCATTCTCCTTCACACATTCTCGTTCTATCTCTCAATTTCTCTCTCCCTCTCTCAATTTTTCTCATACACATTCTTTCTTTCACACATATTCTCTCACCTTACACACACACATATTTGTATATATCATTTAACAAGCCCATTTTTGGTAGTTGAAATTAAGAGTAAACGGTTTTACCGATTTTAACCAATGAAGTCATTTTAAAGGTTAGGGGTCCAGTATGCTGGCTAAAAATATTAGCCTAAAACTAAATTTTCCTTGCGAATTTTCCATATTTTCATTTTGTGTGGGCAGCGGCTAAACTGTACAATAATTATTTGCTTACATCATTATTTGCGTATTATTGTATATAGGTAAATAAAATATTTATCTTTAGTTAAAATAATAGCAGCGTAATAATTCTTATTTAAGTGGTTTGGCGCAACGAATAGATAGCTGGGAAGGGGGTCGTTTTAAATTTCTCATCGTGGACGGAAAAGGGGAAAATATAAGTTTTGATTCAAATCAAACAACAAAAGCTAAATAGCCATGTAATATGATAGTCTTTGACGAGTAAACTTTTAATTAGAAAGTCAAGTGAGGTCTTATTATACATATTTTTTTCCTAATTAAAAATATAGAATACATTTTAGTGCAATAATATGCAGGTATCGCTGCAACGATCCACTAGTATTACTTAAAAATGGGAAATCAATTTGACCACAGGACAACTGATTGTGTAATTTAATTTTAAAAACAAGTATTAGCAAGTTTAACTCACGTCTTGTTGCTAATTAGGATAGTAATATTGAGGCCTTGAAAGTCATTGTGCTGGCTACTAGCAATTTACTAATTCAAGGGCGTCAGATAAAGATAAATTTTGAGAAAATGGCCTAGGATTATTTAGCTGTAGGTGTGACCTGGTGGTCTAGGGGTAAGGTGTCAGACTTCTATGCTGGCGGCCGGGGTTCAAGCCTCGGTTTCGGCACAGATCTATCTGATTACCAAACCCTTCCTTCACCTCTGACAAGACATGTTGTGAATGTGAGGAGTGCCAGGCCTCCACCGTAGTTCGGATTCCACGTTAAACTGTAGGTCCTCCATTTCATCTCACAATCACCCTACCATTACACATTAGCGTAAGTGCGTATAACCCGAACGGGTAGTAAGACGCGGTGCTAATAATAATAATAATAATAATTTAGCTGTAAGAAAGGAGATGGTAAACCTTAAGGTGAGCAAATAAACAGCTAGTGCAACAGAACAGTGATGAAACCCTGATCTCCCTAATCAAAGCGGTCAAAACTTTAATAACCAGGCCTAACTTAAACAATAATCTACCCATATGTAGGAATATAAATAATATTTAAACTTTGAGGGCTGCAATTTTATTTCCATTTAATATGACTTTGGTATAATCCAAGCGAACAAGGCTTAAAAGTGTGAAAATCATTCAACTTGGGTAATTATTATTATTATATTACTATTATTAGTACCGCGTCTTACTACCCGTTAGGGTTGTACGCACTTACGCTAATGTGTAATGGTAGGGTGATTGTGAGATGAAATGGAGGACCTACAGTTTAACGTGGAATCCGAACCACGGTGGAGGCCTGGCATTCCCCACATTCATAAGATGTCTTGTTAGAGGTGAAGGAAGGGTTTGGTAATCAGATAAATCTTTGCCGGGACCGAGGATTGAACCCCGGCCGCCAGCACAGAAGTCTGACACCTTACCCCTAGACCGCCAGGTAACCGACAACTTGGGTAAGAAAAGCAATGTATATATATCAACATAGAACTGGCTGTACTTTCTTAACTTTCACTTGAACCTCAATCGCATCGGTGGGCACGCGGAATAAATGTCCGGCTTATCAAGTTTGGTTTCAAAAGGTCAGGGTTCAAATCCCGGTCGGGTGTATAGAGGGTGATTTTGCCTAAACGGTTTCCCCCTTTTACTCCATGAAAATGTGGGTAAATTTCCTCTTATTCTACCATCCTCAATCCATCTCCATTAGAGTAATTAAAATGCGGATAATCCGGACGCGGTGGGAGATATATATCGCTAGTAATGTGTTATATGTAGCCTATATAGCCTCCTAAGGACGTGTACAACCCAGTTTGCTATGTATCGAAGAATCACATCCAAAATGGTTCTCTTCTAACCCACTCTTCTTAGGAATTCTTCATTTGTCAAATACATAAATAATACAAACAGCGTAGATAAATTGGGATATCATAATGCGCAATAGCTATGCTTAGTTTGAATAGGTTTTATATACCAGAAAGTTGATAGTCATGACAATATTAACAAGATAATGCACACCACAAATCCTCATAACTAACGAAATTTGAAGAAAATTATATCCGGGTATCAAGTATTATAGCGTTATTTGGTGGTTTTATTTTATTTATTTTTTTGTCACTGCGTCTCACTACCCGTTCGGGTTATACGCATATAAAGTAAATAGATTGATGCGTCCGGGTTAAGGAGAATGGGATTTAAAGGAACTGTACTCAAATTTGCGAGTAAGTAGAGTGGAAAACCACTTAGTAAAAACCATCCTCAGTACGTTCGACACGGATTCGAACACCAGTCTCCCCGTAATCTACAGTCTAGTCTATTGCGAGAGGGACGCCGTAGACCGTTCGATCACCGAAGCGTGTTATTTAGTTTTGGAATGGTGATTTTAAAAGGAGGGTAGTTATAGACTTCATTAGATGAGGAAGAGAGAGAGAGGAGAAGGTTAGCGAAGTTTAAATGAGTCAGCATTCATATTTGTGTAAGGGATGGGAAATCACTTCATCGGGAAGAAAAGGAATGCATCCGATAGGGATTTAAGGGTGTTACTCGAGATTCGAAGACCTACCCATCAGCCATTCAACCTGAAATGGTTGTTATTACGTTTACCGGGAGATTGATTGACCACCGAGACTAGGCTATATAAAAACCATCCCCTAGTCTAAGGAATAAAGCAAACCAATCTCTCAGTAAACAAAATAAAAGTTAGGGTTTAATAAGAGATCGGTTGACATCCGAATCTCGACAATATATAAAAACCCTTGTCTCAAACTTCCGGGTCAGGGGGCCATCAAACACACCTGCAGGTATGTGAGCTAACGTTTACCAATGAAATATTAAGATACCAAGGCGCCATATGCAAAGCGTGACTGACTTCTTCTTTTACACAACACCGGTTTAATTGTGCGTGTACGTGTACGTGTGTGTGTGCGCGCATATGCGTGCGCGTTGGTGCTCGTGTGTTTATTCCGTTAAAATACTCTATTTTTTCCTTGTTTGTGTATATTATTATTATTATTATTAGCACCGCGTCTTACTACCCGTTAGGGGTTATACGCACTTACGCTAATGTGTAATGTTAGGGTGACTGTGAGATGAAATGGAGGACCTACAGTTTAACGTGGAATCCGAACCACGGTGGAGGCCTGGCATTCCCCACATTCACAAGATGTCTTGTCAGAGGTGAAGGAAGGGTTTGGTAATCAGATAAATCTATGCCGGGACCGAGGATTGAACCCCGGCCGCCAGTACAGAAGTCTGACACCTTACCCCTAGACCGCCAGGTAACCCTTTTATGTATTTTAAAATCATGTTGCGATAGTTGAAGTTTTGTACCTTTTAGGTTTGATTGCAAGCCATACTTCCGTTTTTCGTTGTTTGTTTTTGCACCGCATCTTATCACCACACCTTCGGGTTATGCGAATATATAACAATTACGTTAATCTGTTAAGGATGTGGTAGGTTGAATTTAAAGGAAGTGTGACCGCCTTTGCGTAAAGAGAGAGCGGACAACTATATTTAGGGAATACCAGCACCAGAACACCCAGCCGGAACTCCAATCCCTATTTCCCCGTCATTGGCAGTCCAGTCTATTGTGAGTGTGATGCCTAGTGAACTCCCATCACAGCGCGCTAATTTTGAAACTTGCGAATATACTCGCTAGCCAGCAAACTCCCAACTCATGAATTCGTAAATCGCAGGCTGTACTGAAACAGAGCTAATTTTGAAAGGTTTCTACTGTCGTGCGAGTCGGTGTAGTGTTGTTTCAATTGCGCGGTGACCTGGCGGTCTAGGGGTAAGGTGTCGGACTTCTATACTGGCGTCCGGGGTTCAATCCTCGGTCCCGGTACAGATTTATCTGATTACCAAACCCTTCCTTCACCTCTGACAAGACATCTTGTGAATGTGGGGAATGCCAGGCCTCCACCATGGTTCGGATTCCACGTTAAACTGTAGGTCCTCCATTTCATCTCANTGGGGAATGCCAGGCCTCCACCATGGTTCGGATTCCACGTTAAACTGTAGGTCCTCCATTTCATCTCATAGTCACCCTACCATTACACATTAGCGTAAGTGCGTATAACCCGAACGGGTAGTAAGACGCGGTACTAATAATAATAATAATAATAATAATAATAATAATAATAATATTTCGCTTGCGAGTGAGTTTTCAATCCGACAACACTGTAAAGCCATGACGTGCCAAAGGATTGAGGCGATGAGATGCCACAACACGCCATTGTACAAGATACGTAACTGAAGGTAAACAATATTATTGTATTGAGTGCATCATGCAAAAGATTTGTTTCGTTTTATTAAGAATCCATCTTCCAGTTGTTTGCATCTGAGCTTGTCGTCTCAAAATTTGTTCAGGTTATATGAATAGAAGTTAAATCGTCCATTCAATCAATATCCACTTGAGCAAACTTGATAGCGTGCTTGTCTGAAACACAGATGTTTACGAGATCGAAATCTCCTCGTTTACAATTTTTTTTTTTTTCTGAATTTAAATCACTTGTTAATAATTAGAATTCAGTAATATGTTATTTTATTTTTGCAAATATTTTTGAAACATAAATATGCCCTAAAGATTTTACTATGCAAATAATAATCAGCTTGCCTAGCCTTATTTTTAAATGTGTACATTTTTATGTCATAAAACCCATTAATTTAATTTAATTTTATAAATAATCACCTACACACAACATTTCAAAATTAATGCACAGTTTTTAATTTACTACCTTGTTAAATTATTTTTAAGGAATATTATGGTAACCAACGTAGACTCAAATACCTTGTATACTTCTATAAAAAAAATATTTAAAACAAATTATATGATTACTAATACAATCATTTAAAATTAAAGTTTAAAGTCAAACAAATAAAAAACAGACATGACAAGATTTGAACACGCGACCTCTAGATTATGAGAACGTCACACTACCAACTCAGCCAAATTGACCAATAACTAACTACGAAAAAATTAAAATATATAATTATATTTTCACCCAAACAAATATTTGAATTGCATGATTGAATAAAATGTACAAAGCAATCATATTATTTTCTTCTGTAAACCTATTTTGTACAATAGTAGGTTTATTTCAACAAAATCACTTTCAGAAAGATGCAACCAAAGAGGGGGATGGCATCCATTTTGTTATTTTATTCTCTACTCGATAGACAAGGCCTGTCTCGCACGGTGTGTGGCTGGCGAGTAGAATCCGCTCGCTATTCGATTGCGTGATGTCAGTTTTCGGGGTGCAGAAGTTTCAAAATTAGGGGTCCGGCCTCTAATTTTGAAACGTGCGAGTAGCGATTCGCTAGCGCATTTTTCTCATCTCACAAACCCCTAATTTTGAAACTTCTGTGCTGCGAAAACTGACGTCACACGATCGAATAGCGAGCGGATTTTACTCGCCAGCCTCACACCGTAAGAGACTGGCCTTGTCTGTAGAGTAGGCAATATAATATTTAGCACCGCGTCTTACTATCCGTTCGGGTTATACGCTTTAAGTACTAATTACTATAATGAATTAGGAATTGGGAAGGTTGAATTAGAGGAAGTGATCCCGCATTTGCGTGGAGGGAGAGTGGAAAATCATTTAGAAAAATCTACCCCCAGTTCATCCAAGCGAAATTCTAATCTCGATTTCCCCGTCCTCTGCAGTCTTGCACAACACGAAACTAGCGCGTTAGCCAACTAGGCCACGGATGAGGTTACTAAAAAGGTAGAGAGCTTAAAACTACAAGCCAAAGGCATATAATCTGTTGACACTTATTTAACAATTCCAAGAGCCGTTTCGGTGGCCGAAGGGTCTAAGGCGTCAATCTCGCAATAGACTATACTGCCGATGACGGGAAAAGTGGGGCTCAATCCCGGTCGAGTGTACTGAGGGTAGTTTTCCCACCCTCCTTCCACGCAAATACGAGTGCGCTTGATCTAAATTCAACCTTTCTAATACCTAACACATGAAAGTAATTAGTATGTAGTTGTACATCCCAAACGGGTAGTGAGACGCGATGCTAAGAAAAATTCGTAGAGTAATTAGATAAAAGTCTAAATAGACCTTCGTTAAGGCATGCTCTACAAATGTCCATTTTGAGAGATGGTGTCAATATTTAGAGCTGAAATATTAAGAGTGAGCTTACTATATTTATATTTTAACGTCTGAAAGCGTTGAGGGGGTTGCCCAACGGAACTCTTGAGACCCGTTGTAGACTTCTAGAAATCCTTGGTTATTTAAAAAGTGGCCAATTATTTTAAAATATGATTCTAGTCAAACTGTAGGGGAAAGGTATCAACCAATATGCGACTTTTGGACTAAAGCCTTTTCAAGTTTTTTATAACTAAAATAAACAAGTAAAGGTGAGACTAACTAATGTCACAGCTCTGAGATCACAGCAAATAGTTAAAAACATAGACCTACCTTCCTTCTACAAATTAAGTTTTTTTTAACAGTCACAACCAAACATTTAAATAAAATTGAGGATTATTTTAGTGGTTTAGAAGCTCTGTCATTGTCATTTTCATTTTGGAAAAATACTGCAGCTAGGGGATATTTTCTTACGAGTAGGCGGCGGGTGCGACTTTTGTAAATAAATATAACAATTTACTACTATACCCACTTCGGTGGTTGCGTAATCTAACGCGCTACTCTTTGAATAGACTAGACTGCCGAGGACGGGGAGATTGAGGTTCAAATATCGGCCAGGTGTAAGGAGGGTGGTTTTTTAAAATGGCTTTCCACCACCCCTCTACGCTAATGCGGCTACACATCCTCTGAATATAGCCTTCCTAATCCCTAAAATACCTAGCGTAATTTATACATATGCGTATAACCCGAACGGGTAGTAATACACTGTGCTAAAAACAACAACTCAATTTACTGGTGCACCTAAAGTTTGGTGTCTCAGGCAGTCGGTGAAATCGCGGCGTGTGGAGTACAACAACAACCTTATTAGTTTCTTAGTCTGCGTACTTGTAAGTGTGACGCCAGAAAAACGAAACGTCCTGTTTGAAACGTGAGTTGAACATTAATCCATTGTGCTTCAGAGAGACGTCCTCTCCCACTCACTCATTCACTATTCAACCATCAGACCACTACGCAATAGCTCAATGTTGTGGAGCTGGCCTTCCAGCCCGTAAGGTGTATATGATAATAAAGATCGCCAATCCCGACACCTTGAATTTGTCATTTAGCGCGTGACAGCTGCTATTAAGGTTCTTTCCGGCAAGGTAAAAAAAAATTTAACACTGTCAGATTAGGTTGGTTCCTTTCCAATAATGGTGAATTATTCCGGTGGTTGGATGGTATAACCACTAAGGTGTCACTATTACCATAGACTGGACTGCCGTTTACGGCGATATCGGGGTTCGAATCCCGATTGGGTGTATTGATGTTTTCCTCAATTGTTTCTCATTCTCTCTACAAGTAAATGCGGTTACATATCCTCTAAAATTCTACTTTCCTCATCTACTCCATTAGCTTAATTAATATTTAAACGTTTAACCCGAAAAAGTATTATTATTAGCACCGCGTCTTACTACCCGTTCGGGTTATACGCACTTACGTTAATGTGTAATGGTAGGGTGATTGTGAGATGAAATGGAGGACCTACAGTTTAACGTGGGATCCGAACCACGGTGGAGGCCTGGCATTCCTCACATTCACAAGATGTCTTGTCGGAGGTGAAGGAAGGGTTTGGTAATCAGATAAATCTGTGCCGGGACCGAGGATTGAACCTCGGCCGCCAGCATAGAAGTCTGACACCTTACCTCTAGACTTCCAGGTCACCAAATTTACTATTAATAACAAAGGTATCTTTATTGAAATAATATTCTTATTATTATTGTTTAGAGGCCCATCGACACAATGAGGTCATTAAGGCCTTGAAATATAAAATCACGGTAAAATCCCCAAGGGGGAGAGAAATGGTAAATAGTCCATCCCTTAAAATAAGCAGGTGGATACAAAAATAAAATACAATATACAATATTAAAATTATGTATTTAAAAATCTCAATATGAGAAAGTATCCGTTTGAAACACTCCATAGGCGTGCTCAAATGGGCTATTAAAATGTTTTGAGTGATAAACCTGCTAATAATAAACTATAGGTGTATGCACTACATTAAGAATACAAAGCAAACATTTAAAATGTAAAAAAACAAACATTAAAATATGAAATGATAAAAAGACAGAAAAAAACATATTAAAGCATACTAAAAAAAGTGTTAAGACAAAAATATATTAAAGTACACTAAAAATGTTAAAAATATTCTCAACATGAGATAAAATCCAAATGAGCCAATTTTAAAAAGTGACTTAAATGGCATCAAAAAGATCCTCCTGGACTATAAAATGGAGTAAACAAATAACTCCATCCACGCTATCATGTAGTAAAAATCGTAGGTCACCTTTAAAATCAAGAGCCAGGCAAATAGGGGCATATTTGCGACACGACACCAGAATGTGGTACACACTAAGGGGAGCATCGCAAAACTCACACACTGGAGGTGGATTCCCTCTCAATAAAAATCCATGGGTCAATGATGTGTGTCTGACACGGAGCCATGTCACGATGACTTTCTCTCTTCTAGACTTTTGTATAGCCAAACTGATGCAGAGTAAATTAACTATGAGACTAAATTAATGTCACATAAGAAGAGTGGTATTTTTTTCTTTCAAATAATAAACTATCTTTGGATAAAAATTTTAATTTCATTTTTGAACATATATTATTCTTTTATAAGTATAACAAGTTTTTATATTACTTTTTGATCTTAAAGTGGTTACAAGCCTGAGGGTCCCAAGTTTGATTCCCGGCTAGTAGCTTGAGTATTTTTCTCGAAAGGGGAACTCCCCCCAATGGTCCCCAGGGTTTGGTTAATTAGGCATATGTTAGGTTTAAGTGTTTCCACACCCTCAAAATCAGTATCACCATCATCCCACCTCATTGGGCCATGGAAAGAATCTCCATTGAAAGAATACACTATTAGTTTATTTGGGCGTCCCCCAAGAAACCATACACTAGTACTGACTAATCTTTCCAATACTGGGCTATGAATGATGTAGCCCAGACACGCAATATTATTATTATTATTATTATTATTATTATTATTATTATTATTATATTGTAAAGTGTAACAGCTCAAATTTCCTAGATCATATAAGCTAAAAAATTAAATATAGGTAGTAAATTATTAGGATGACTGTGTAAGCAGAGGGTCAAAAATAGTTTGAATATTTATAGGCAGATTCTAATTTTATATATTTGAAAATATTTTAAGGCAGCTTAAACTTGATTTTATAACAGTTTTTCACCTCAAGGGAAGTATGTCAACTATGATAAGTGAAATAAAATTAATGTCAGCTTTTGAGTGCTAATCAAAATAACTAATTTATATTATTTAGCTTGAACACTTATGACCCCTTAATAGAGGAAAATAACAATATATTAAACATAAGTGTCTAGGTGGTGGCCTATGTGTGTACTTAGTTTGGTCAAAATGTGTTAACTATATAATAATAATATTTAGCACCGCGTCTTACTACCCGTTCGGGTTATACGCTTTAAGTACTAATTACTCTAATGGATTAGATAGGAATTGGGAAGGTTAAATTAGAGGAAGTGAACCCGCATTTGCGTGGAGGGAGAGTGGAAAACCATTTAGGAAAAACCGCTCTCAGTTCACCCGACCGAGATTCGAACCTCGATCTCCCCGTCCTCGGAAGTCGAGCTCAACACGGCAAGCGCGTTAGCCAACTACGCTACCGAGGCGGGTGTTAACTATATAAAAATGTCTGCATTTGTAGGCACACAAACTGTAGTCTGATTTGCTGGTGACAGGGAGGTCAAGGTTTGAATTCTTGCCAGATGTTGAGAGGGTGTTTTTAAATAAATGGCTTCTCAGTCTTCCTCTAACTAAATGTTGATAGATTTACTTTATATTCTACATTCTTCAGCCCTAACCTATTAAAATAATTAAAAAGTGTAAGGTAGTAAGTAAGACATAAAATAAAAATAAAGTATAAGTATCACATAGAATTCTTTAGAGAGTAGGGGAATGCCTTAAATAACTTAAGATTTGTTTGCTCCAATCTATAATCAATACAAGTTTAAAACAATGTTATAACGTCAAATGATTTTTTTTAAATTTATGTCACAGAAAATCTGAAGAAACGTCTTTTAAAAATTGATATTTTTATGTTACCAGTAAACCCTTGCGAATATTTCACACATTCAACCCCCCCCTCCCAAAAAAAAAAAATCTGATTTAGTGTTTTGTTGGATTGTTGAAATTAATTAAATACTCAGCGAAGTATATACATAAAATATTAAAGAGAGTTTATTTTCAGTAATTGATACAAAAATACTGCTAGATTTTTATTTTAACTTAAGTTTTAAACAAACAATGTGTTTTAACGTAATCTGAGTATACTATGTCAGAAGTTGGTAAAAAAATCCTTTCCGCCGATAGCTTATTCATCGCTGTAGACTTTGTATTAGTTGAGAGAAAGGGATGTTGACAACAGAAATAATTTAAATATGATAAGTTGTGAGAAAGGGATGTTGACAACAGAAATAATTTAAATATGATAAGTTGTGTGTATGGCTTACTTTTATTTTTTCTGAATATGGTATGTTGGAGACAATAATTGTACTAATAGTAATAACTAATAGCCTTTAGCCGATAACAATAAAAATAAGAACCTATGTGCCACTTTCCCATTCCTAGTAAAGAGACAGTTTAATAAAATGATGTGCTTGAACTCACCATGGTATTTTTGAAGAGACGACTTCCACTACGGTGCAACGTGCCACTTTGAACGTTATCACCATTTAGTTCAACATCAGTTTCGACTAGGCCACAATATTGTGTCAGTTCAGACAACTCGGGGACCGGCTGAACCTTCGATAGAGCAATACAACCCCATTGTACAGAATCAATAAAAGTATTTAGGCACTTTTGTAAAATACCAATAAAAACAAAAGAAAATATACAACAAGCCAAGAAGTTTTTAAATAAATATTTTAATATTTTGGTTGGTTAACTCAGAAACTTATGACTGAAAGCTATGTTAAATCATTAGGCCAGTGTTTAATAATGAACAAAGTATGCACACAAATGTATAGTTATGATATTACCTAATGATTGTGATAATAACGCCTGACAAACATGTTTATTTGCTAGGGGATGATTTTCTAATTTTGTATACTTATTTACTCTGAAAGATAGCGAGCTTACCTTGTTTGTTTTCACTATGGTGCAGCAGAAGGGAGAGCCAGTATTTTATAGTTTTTATAGAATTGCAATATTTTGGCCAAAATAAATAAAATATTTATCCAGTAGCAACAAAGAGTTTAGTTTTATGCACATGTTAATAACAACATATCTTGAATATCTGTCAAAACTTCTTTTTCTCTTTATTTAAAATTTTTCAACCAAAATTTCAGGACACCCTTAACAGATATTCAATATCTGTTGATAGTAGCATGTGTAGAAAACTAAACTCTATGTTGCTACTGGAGAAATATTGGATTTATTTTGGCCAAAAAAATGAAATGTTATAAAACTATAAAAACTGTAAAATTACTCGCGTTCCTTTCTGCCACACAATAAATGATAGGGCTATAGTAGAGACCATCAATATCAAACTGTATGCTGTCAATATAAACAGAGTGTACTAAGGTAAGTTGGTTTATTAAACTTGCCAATAAAATGATAGCCAACTGATTAGAATAAAATAAAGGGCTAGTAAATCTTGTGTTAAATTATTTTAACAAGGATTTAGGTTTCAAGCTCCTTATTAATAAAAATTATTCAAACACTATAGAAACATTTATTTAAATGTGGCTGGCTTATATACATCAGCAAATGGAGGGAGCAAGCATGTATGAATGTGTTCCTTTGATTTAATCTCATTTAAAAAGAACTTGCCTAAAATTAATTCCATCTCATGCTAAAATTAGCTAGTTATAACTTTATTAGATATTATCAAAGATCTCTATTTCCGGTACCTTCTGCCATATATTACAAAATTAACTCAGAGTGAAAAGAGGTTTCACCTAAAAGAGAATTTATCAAAGATATGAGCTTATTTTATAGTTTGTCTTAAGTTCTTTATATGCAGAAAAAAATACAAGTATTGCATAGTTTAACCTCGCACACAACATACATGTGTTACACCCCAAGTGTGAATTTGCCCAGTTCATGAATCAGGCAAATTTCTGGCCGTTCCATGAATTGGCCTCTCCTCCTGACCATTTCATGAATTGGGGAAAAAATAAACCAGTTTATAAATTGTGCTGAGATTGTGCTGCCCAGTTCATGAATTGTTTATCAACTGATGGGAAGGATTCAGTGCAATTTTTGTCCAGTTCGTGAAATGGTCAAGCAAAGAAGCCGGTTCACGGAATGAGCAGAAATTTTCCCGATTTATTAAACTTTTTGAAGTAAGTCCTAGAAAATCATTATTTTACTTCAAAGTTAAATGTTCAGCTGAATTTTAGGTAGGTTTCTTTTGTTTTTGCAATTTACTTTAACTTAATTTAATTTTGAAATAAAAAAGTTCTCCCCAGGAAAAGTAAGGTTATTAGCCTGTATTGGTATATTGTAGCTTTATTGATTAGGCCTACAATTGACAACAGTCACTGCGGAAGCATGTAACTGTAGTAAAGGAATGACACGATCACCAAATGTGAGAAATCTTTGAATAGATTTTTTTTAATTAAGTAAAGAGGCGAACTATAAATTAAATTAAATAACTTAATATAGTCCTATAGCTCTTTCCAATTGTAATAGAAACCAGTAGTTTGGAAGAGGATTAGAATGAAGCAGAGGAGCATGAAATATTAGCATAAGAGGAGGGAATGGGTCCCCCATAGAAAGAGGTGGATGCTGCATTAAAGAGGGTGAATCAGAGAAAAGAACCATGTGTAGATGAACTAACTGAGGAGATGATAAGAGCTGCAGGAGAAGTGGGATTATGATGGTTATACAGGGTGCTGGGAGTTGTATGGAAGGATAACAGAATACCAGGAGACTGGACAAAGGGAATTATAGTACCTTTTTGGTCATTCCATGTCAAGTGATCCAATATTTTAACACTTTTAAACCTTAGCCTATTGGATTTTTTTTTTCTTCCAAATTTGGCTCACCTAATGTACCTTCAGAGATACTAAAAAATGCAAGTTTTTAGATTTTTATCTAGAGTAGATTTTAAATTATGGCCCTCT